>JAUNZO010002195.1:0-13840 GCA_031894775.1 Chloris gayana
TAAATTTTGCAGTATCAAAATTTTCATGCCGAGTACTGTAGGTTAAATTGTAACATGCATATATAGCGAGAGAGAGAGAGAGAGAGAGCTTACGTACTGCAGTCGAAGTCGAGGCTGACCGGGAACGGCAGCGGCGAGTCGCACTTGTTGGGGAGGTCACGGACGGCGTCGGCGTTGAGCCCCTGGTACCGTGTCGCCGCCTGCTTCACGCACTCGCACGCCTGCCTCCTCTCCGCCGTCCCCGCCAGCAACGTCATGAGTTGCTTCACGCCGCCGCAGCACTCGGTGGGCGGCGCCGCCTCCTTGCCCGTCAGGTACCCGACGCACGGCTTCAGGTTCGAGCTCACGTCGGTGCATGTCACCGCGCCGTCGGCAGCCACTGCAAGCAGAACAATGGCAGCCAGCGCCGCCACAGCCATGGCAGCCGGAGCTACACCACCCTTCTTCATGCCTGGCTTGTTGGCTTATTACCTGCTGCTGCTGCTCTTCTTCAGTTACTATGTTGTTGTTCGTTGGTGCTGTGTTGGTGGGGTCATGATGGAGTGATTCGATCGGATATTTTATAGGGCTCCATCGGCTGGATCGGCCAAGCGGTTCGGTTTCTTGTTGATGCTGATGCTACGCTCTTAAATGCCAGGTGCAAAGTGATGCATTGGTATATGCCAAAACTGGATCAGATGGCAACAACAGTTGTGGTTGGAGGTGCCTTGCATGAAGGCCACGGCAGCCTTCGATCTCAACAGTCTGTCTTACCCGCGCTTCCTTTGTCAGACACTCGACAAGCGGCGGGAAAGAGCCTTTGGTGATGATCTCAGATATAGGAGCAGGAGCAGATTGTAATAAATAGAAAAACAAAGAAGAATATTGAGGAGATCACCGATATGCCAGTTACCAACCTGGTGATCTGTAACTCTGTTCACTGGATCATCGTGAAGTTCATCAAGGGCACAATGAATGAAGCATGTTCAAGGGCATGACTCAACATAAAAGAGGCACGCATTAGGGGGAATGAATTCATAAATTCATTGGTTTTGCGGTTTTTCCACGGATATTGTCTCGTTATTGTTTTCCATAACTCTTCTTCATTGCTTTGCTGAACAGATGGAAGTATAGTTGTTCATGAAGCACATAATATCGAACGGCATCCAGGCGTCACTTATCCAACGTCTAAGCGCTAAATCTTTCTCTGACATTTCTTTAGTTTTATTGCAGACCTAACATGCCAAGGCAATGCGCATTTCACCCTTTTCCAGAACAGAGCAACAGAGACCATCTTATTTACCGCACCTCTCTATTTCTCATTTACAAGAGCAACAGAAGTCATCTTAATTATTTCCTCCACCTCTCTATTTCTCCCTTTGCCCGAAGGCCTACTCTTTGCATGGATATATGGGATTCTAAAACAACAACCAAAAAAAACACACACACACACACACACACACACACACACACCATAAGTCATGCACAAAAAATATATATAAACCATGCAGAAATCAAATGATGATGATATTGAATATATACAGATATGTTAAATTGCGCTATATTTAGTTCATGCATAAATTTGTGAAGTCATCATTAGATCATCAAAATTCCAATAGATATTTAGTTCAATTTTTTTGGAACAGGAATATCGATGCTTAGGTGAGAAAGTATTTAGCTTGTGGCGCTATTGGAAACTAGATGTAGATGTTTCTGGGTGCATCTTCATGCTCGTAATTAAGTTTCAATTTCAACTGTCATTAGGTATGTTTTACTATTTTTTTTATTAAATGTAGCTTTAAAATAAAACTTAAATGAACATACAATAATTACTCGACTAAAATAGCATAGCAAAAAACTGAACCATATTAACTTGCTAAAGCATAGAGCTTGTAAAAAGCAGATCGTGCCATGCCCCTCCATGGGTTGCTTATCTTGGGTAAGGAGATGTCAATATGGATGACGTGGGGCCAATGAGAGGGATTAGAAGGAAACTTATGTCTGCTTTAGGAAACTCACCGATACCACACCTGGTGGTGAGGTAGGAGTCAACCTCTAAAGTCCTGCCACACTAGTGTACCAAGCAATAAGGTCTTCGGCGTCACACTCGGTGTACCAAGAAATAAGGTCCTCGGCGTCGCAGCCCGATTCCAACAAGAGTGGAAATGGGAGAGAATGTGAGGGAGAATGACAGTTGTGAAGCTTTCATAGTACGAAACTGTTGGTGTTTTCTCGAGTACACATTTTATATGCCCAGAACCACTATCATCGTAACATATTATCATCATGATCATGTGTTTATATCTATCATTGATGATTTTCACATGTAGTGTCATTTTAGTGCCATATTGTAGAATTAGGTGAAAAGACGACAAAAGGGCTCTTATATGAGAAGTATCGACATGAAGTCCGACTCGCCATGCAAGGAGGGCTTCCCACTAGCCCGCGACGCCTACAAGACACTCCAAGACATCCGTGAAGCCCAACATACAAGCCCAAGGTCATGGCCCAATGCCTAAGAATTTCTATAATGTTTATCCGGAAGGAAAGTTCAATTCGTGGAGTCCAGAAACAGCACTGCATTGTCACGTGATTTCATTTAATGAATCTCGGACTACCATAGATCTCATAGAGAGATTTCCATAACATATATTATTTGTATTAATTGGAGTCCGGAGCTATGAGATATGGGTCCCGTAAAGTGACCTGCGCGAGGAGTCCGATTCAGGATAGATATTATGACATCACAATTTTTAGGTATCTAAAGTTCTAAACAGACAAATATGAAGATAAAAGTAGATCTTTTCAATGGCTAGGTGATAGAGTCCAAGTTTGACTTCGAAACCGACTTGGTTTCAATCTCTAAGAGCTAAACTTGGTGGTCAAGGAAGGGAGGGCGTGTCCGGAAGCTATATAACCCCCTTATGACATGGCAAACGAGAGGTTGTACATGAGGAGGGTCGTAGCCTAGGAGCCATTGCACATCGCCGGGAAGAGCCACCATATCGAGAGATGTAGCCTAGTCGAGTAATCGCCCTGCGTGGTGCACTACACCAGAGCTAGGAGAAGTAGAGTCATGTACCCTTGGAGTCGTAAATGTTGCAACAAGGCGGTGCCGATTGGCACTTCTGTGGTAATGATGAAATTACGGTACAATTTATCAATATCTATATTATCTATCTTGATTCTATCCTTGGGTGCGGTTTGTGTTCGTCTGGATTGATTGGTCTTACAAATGCTTATTCCATTCCTAACTATTTAGATGGTATTTTAATCGTGGCGATTAGGCTAGTTATCTAGATCTTGTAATGAATCATGATTACTTGACGGTGCTAGATATGTGGTTTAGTTGTGACAAGGCTAAGCTTGCGCAACATGCTCGTGAGAGTACTGATTGATCTCGGCATGGATAAATCAGGGTCCTCTATGGTAAGGCGAGTGGTCTTGCTAATCTTCGTTGTTTACCAACTGTTTAAAGTGTCAAGTAGTCTAGGACTAAGATGGTAATGAATATTGCTTCAATGCCGATCAGCTCACTCGTGGTGCCAATCGGCACATCCTTTCTTTGATCACTACCTACATACGAGGCTAACTCTAGGTGTCCCTCTTTGGTCAATGTGTATGCTCCTAAACAAGCCTTCTTAAACCTTCTCTAATTAAGCCTTCGTGTCGTTGGGCACAACCCTCAACTTTCACCTTTTTATGCTCTTGTATGTGCAATATATACTTCATGTTAGGATTGATTTCATAGACGAAATAGTAAACCCTAAACACGGTTCTCTTAATGATCCTTGTGGAGTGGATATAACCTTGAAATAATCTAAGAAAAAAGCTATAATATACACCGTGCTCTTGCGGTATATAAATGGTGCATATAAATGACAACAAGAACCGCCGCAACTTTTGCGAACATGAAGGAAAGGAAATGACAAATCCAAAGTTGGTTTTCTTTGATACGGCAAAAGTTCTGGTTGCCTTGTGGTTGGTTTGTGTGCTCATCAAAACTCCCGACACTTAATTCTCGTCATTTTTTATCTTATTTACTACTCGTTCTTGGGAGTTCCTTTTGGAAGTATAATATACCTAATATTCTATCCATCCCATATTATTTGTCATTATAGACTCGTCTATTTTTCCCAAATTACTTATTATCCTCACATGTCAATGCACATTTATCTCTTCTTAATATACCTCTATCTATATTTGTCTTCTCCTCGTTTTCTGTGTAACTATCTTATTCACTTTTTCTTAACTCCTGTGCACAAATCAAACATGACAGGTAATTTAGGACGAAGGGAAGACTTCCTCGCATAACAAAACTAAACCTCATGTTATTTATTTACTACTTTCTCGGGTATTCCTCTTTTTTTATCATCTTTCTACTTCCTCTGGCTTGCAAAGCAGAGCATACCCTCACGTAGAACGATGTGAGCCTCTGTTTGAAGGCATGCTCTCTTCCTGGAATGCTGCAAACAAAAAGTCATAGCTCATTACATTATCAAAATTGTCATGCCGACTATACTATATTTTTTGCATCAAAATAATTTCATGCATGCGGCGAGAGCTTACGTGTTGCAGTCGAAGTCGAGACTGATCAGGAACAGCAGTGGCAAGCTGCACTGCCAACCAGGGAGGTTGCGGACGGCGTCAGCGTTGAGCCCCTAGTACCGCGTCGCTGCCTTCTTGATGCACTCGCAGTCCAAAGTCCGCTAATAAGTCCGATCAATCCTTCCTTATAGGTGGGCACGCGCATTCATACATAGCACCACTCTTACACTTTCGGGTCTCATTTCATGTAAAAGAGTTAACTTGGTGGTGCTATGGTTGGAACGAGGGTTATATGCTGACGCTCACCCACATAAACTTTCAATGTGGGACTAATCCTACATCCACTTCACTTCAGGAGCAACTTGGACCCAATCCACAACTATTACAGGCTTCTAACGGGCTGAGGTGTTACATTCACCCCCTCCCCCTCTTAAGGGGACGCCCTCGGCAGCATACCATATATATAACCGACAAGCGGATACCCAAGATCTCCTCTCGAGCCATGACATGTCCCTTCCACAGGCACAACATGCATGCACATGTAACAGCCCAAAAGTTGTAATAAATAACTTTGTAATAAAAATACTTGAGTTTGGAAAAGCTTTGATGAGAACTTGGCGAATATTTGAATTCGATTCGAATTGAAAACAAAACAGAAGATTTGGCAAAGCAATTATTTGAATTTTCTGCGGTTTGGGCCGAATTCGCTTCGCACGGCCCACCTCTCTTTCTTCCTCTCGCGCTAGCCCGATCCAGCCCAGCCCAACCCGCGGTCAACAGGGCATCTTCTTCCTCCCCACCTTTCTAGCATGGCGCTCCCGTGCGCGGCAGCTCCCGGGCGCGCCACCTCGGACGCTTGGCATCTTGCGCCGCCGCAACGGCTCGGGGCCCGCGCCACCAACCCCTTCCACCTTTTCCTCCCTTCAAAACCCCATGCGCCGCCTCCTTCTTCTTCCTTCCGCCTCAAACCCTAGCTGCCACCGCCGCCTGCGGATTCCACCCCCGCCATGGGCGAAGGACCGAGCTTGAGCAGCCCGTGCCGACCGGCGTGCTCGGCAGGGAGTGCCGAGTCCGCCTGAGGTCTTGCTTTCGCGGGAGGAGCCTTGGTGAGGCGATGCGTCGCGCGAGAAGCCCACCGTCGTCTTCTTCTCCGTCCCCGTTCATTCTCTCCGGTGAGACCTTGACCAGCTCGTGCTCTGTTCTTGATTCTCCATCGCTCGCTCTTTCGCTCGGTGCTAAGCTCGTGCTTGTTACCCTCCGGTAGCGACGGAACGCCCGAGCTCGTGATCACCGCTCTCTCCGCGCGTCGCACGCCGTCCGCCATCGTCGAACTTCGTCGCCGGCCGTCGCCGAGCCCCTCCGTCTTCCCCGAGCTTCGCGCAACCTTGCTGGTGAGTTCCCGTCGCTTTTCCCCACCTTCACTCCCTGGATTGCCTGCGAATTGACACTTCCCGCCGAGCTCCGCCACCGCACCGCCATGGATGCCGGTGAGGTGTAGTCTAGGACGGAGCTCATGCCCTTTTCTTGGTGCGAGAGGCTTCGCAGAGGTCCGTCGGAACTCGTGCGCGTGTTGGTGTGGGGAAAGGTTGGTGTTTTGTTAGGATCCGAGGAACGCCGTCGAGCCGCCGCCGCGAATCTCACCGTCGACGTCGCTCCGGCAAGTCCGTAGCCCCGCGGATGGCTCCGTTGAGTTCGCGCAAGCATCGGCTCTCGTTTGGTGGCCTCTTTGTGTGATTTGGTGGAGTGCTGGGGCTTTCCCTCGAGCGCCGCCGCGAGCAACAACTCCGGCGAGCTCCGGACGCTCGTCGAAGGGGAGCCGGAGCTCGGATCCGGTGCTCGGCAGGTGTGCCGTGGGTCGAGCTCCGTCCGGTGTGCGTGGCATGGCCGCCGGCGAGCTGTAGCGGTCGGGCGGGACAACTCCGGCAAGCCCCGCGGCGGAGCGCGGGCGGCGCCGCCTCTCTCGGTGTGTTGAGGTGGCGATGACGTGGCTGGTGAGGTGTCATGATTTTCTGCTGATGTGGCGCCATGTAGCGTAGGTGTATGCGGACGTGGCTCCGAGGTGTCATCCAACGTGGCAGCCGTGTGGCATCCACGTGGCCGAAGTAATGCCACGTGGTGCTGACTTGTAGATGATTTGATCTACGTGGCACCGACGTGGCATCGACGTGGTGCCGACGTGGTGCCCGCGTGTCGTGGAATATTCCAGGGAATATCCCATTTCTTTTTATTGGATTTTCCTGAATTTCCATAATTCCTTTTTTCTTTGGAAATTCATATCTTTTTTCCGGAGACTCGGAAAAAATACGCGGTCAATTGCGTTGGACTCGTAGCGACGTTCTCTGCGATAGTGTAGCTTTTGGTCATGTTCTAGTATCGTAATTTTCGTCGTCCGTTTCGTACTTTTTCCTATTACCTCGTTTTGCATACCTAACCCTTGTTTCACGATCCGTCCGTCGGAGGGTGCCGAGGAGTTCACGTCCGAGCCACGGTTTGAGGAGTTTCCGCCGGAGCAGCTCGTACGAGTACCCCGACCCTGCTCGGGAGCGGCCCTATCCAGGCAAGCCGCAATCCTTGACCCCTCTTGCTCCTATTTAGTACTTGCATTAAATTGAACCATGCATGATTAATGGATACTTGCACTTGTAGTTTACCCATGCCATATTATGCCATCCTTGCCACTGTTTGCCATAGGTTGATCTACTATTACTCGCATGCTTAGTATTTTGCTTAGTTGCTTAATTGAACCCCATGATGACTATACATGATTTTTTGTGTAAAATAAATTGTAGGTGTTTCTTAGGTGTCGTGTTTCGTACTTAGATACCTTGTAGGGTTTTTGCGGGGCGAGTGTAGGTGATTAGGTGCTCGGGAGACTTCGAGGAGTCTCTATTTGGAGAGTACTCGTTGCGGGTACGGTTGTGTAGGGGCCTTGGGTTTATGGGGCCCCTGTTGTGGTGACACTTGTTGTTGAGACTGTTGTTGTTGAGGAGAGGGATGGTGACTCGTCCCGGCAGCTTAAGGACCGGTTCTTGTGCTTGCGTGCTCTTTGGTCTACTAGCATACCACGTGACTTGTATGGGCGGGCTGGATCATGAAACTTAGCGGAGGAATGGGTGGCCCGCCGTGGTGTAGAGTTTAGTGGTAGTGGGTGTTGGAGCTTTTGTCTCGACCCACGAGCGGATGATATCCCACCCGGCCCGTGGTACGCCTTGTCACACCCTTCAGGACCTTCTTTTCCTATGTTGTGGTTAGAGGATCCCGGACACTGAGGGACGGGCGCCACCCATTCGATGCTTTGTGGAGTGATCTTGTGAGTGTTGCTTTGCTTGGTCCACGACGGTGGTCTTTTGTTTGAGTACCTCTTCACGTGGGTACAGTTGCTTACTCTCTGTAGAGATATATAAATCTATACGTATAGTCTAGCCCAAAGTATGGGCACTACCTCTAAGCGACCCACTTGATTAGCATTTACTACTTCTCCTCTCGATAGGTGTTTTACTTCCGGCTTCGAGCTGTGGCCCGGTGGAGGTGTGTCGGGCATAAAACTTGACCCTTACGGGATTGTGTTGTTTTCTGCAAGGCCACTTATAAAATTTTGACTAATAATAAAATGTGAATCACATAGACTTGAGGATTAATGCTTTAGGTGCTAGCCCTTGCCTTTCCTTGGAATATCCGAGCATGCATACATTGTTGCTAGGTAGTTTGCGGCTTGTTGAGTACATAGCTTTCCACTCGCTTTCGGACGCCGTTCGTCGAGAAGCCGACCGCGCCAGCTGAGGGAGTCGACGGAGAGGAATGACGGTCTCGCCTACACTCGAGTCGCTTGTGGGTATGGACTTCATCGCCGATCTGCATCGGAGTTGCTTCCGCTTCGCTTCCGCTAGTTTCTTACTTTGATTTCGCGATGGCCTGCGTGCCACGCTCTTGTACTCTTGAGATTGAGACTTATGCATAATAATAATGTACTTAGAGATTCTATTATCTTGCCTTGATTTCTCTCATTATTTATGGTTTTTCTGTACTAACATGTGTTGGATGTACGTGCCACACTCCCGGGAGTGGCAAAGAGGTACAAAGGGCTCGGATTTCACGTTGGTGAAATTTGGGTCCTCACAAGCACACATGCGGGTTATGCTCTGGTACCACTTTAACGTCCCGCATCGAAAGTCTGCTTACCACCCAACCCTTCCGTAGGGACGGGCACGCGCATTCATACATAGCGTCACTCTTACACTTTCGGCCTCGCTTCATGTAAAAAGGTTAACCCGGTGGTGGTATGGTTGGAACGAGGGTTGTATGCTGACCCTCATCCATCTAAACTTCCAATGTGGGACTAAGAGAGCAGTTCTAGTGCTACCGTGGGTTATGGTGCTACCATGCTCCCAACGTCGGAAGCACTATAATGAACAAGCATTATAATAAAAATATGATTGTGCAGTGTATATTATCATCTAACATCTTGCAAAAGTTGAGATACAACTAACAATTGTGCAATGAGATAGAAAAAGTGAAATCAGACCATGAATAGTAGCGGGTTGCGGGTCTGATACGAATATTTCCAACCCGCACTATTCACAGTCTGATTTACTTTTTTATCTCCTTGAACAATTTACAATTGCATCTCAACTTTTACGTAATGTTAGATGATAACATACACTACACACTTATATTTTTGTTACAAGTTTTTACGCATTCGTTGTGGTGCTATCGGCGTTGGAACACGTAACACCACAAAGAGTGGTAGCACCAGAACTTCTCTCACGGAACTAATCCTACCTTCACTTCACTGCATAGGCCACTTAGGTTCAATCCACAACTACTGTATAGGCTTCTAATGGACTTGGGTGTTCCAACTGATTCCTCTCTCTACCGTCCCCACCGGCAACGTCCTGAGGCGCTTCACGCGCAGGCGCAGCACTCGGCGGGCGGCGGCGCCGCCTCCTTGCTAGTCAGGTACCCGACGCACGGCCTCAAGATGGAGCTCACGTCAGTGCAGGTCACAGCGCCTTGGGCCGGCCAGCCTCGCCGCAATCGCTAGACCAGGACTGCGGCCGCAGGAGCTGCACCTCGACCGCCACCCTTTTTCATGTCTGGCTTGCTAAAAGCTCAACGGCGGCTGCTGTTCTTGATTAGCTTCTACAAAGTACTGTTCGCTGGTGTTGTGTAGTACTTATCATGAAGGCCATGGCAGCCTTCTCAAATAAAAACAGTGTCTTACCCGCGCTTTCTTTGTCGATCGGCAACCAGAAAGAGCCTTTGGTGATTATATCAGATATTCAGATATAAGTGCAGGAACAGATTGTAATCAATAGAAAAACAAAGAAGAAGATTGAGGAAATTGAACTGATCACCGATAGGCCAGTTACCAACCTGGTTATCTGTAACTCTGTTCACTCGGTCGTGAAGTTCATCCTGGGCACAATGAGAATGAAGCATGTTCAAGGACATGACTCACCCAAAAAAAGGGCACATTAGGGGGAATGGATTCACAAATTCATTGTTTTTGCAGCTGTTCCACGGACATTGTTTCATTATTGTGTTCCATAATTCTTCTTTATTGCTTTGTTGAACCGATGGAAGTACAGCTATTTATGAAGCACATAATATCGGACGGCATCGTCCAGGCGTGTCACTTATCCGACGTCTGAGCGTTGAATCTTTTATGACATACCAGGACAAAGAGCTTTTCTCCCTTTTCCAGAAAGAGGCCATCTTGATGTACCCCACCTCTATATTTCTCATTTACAAGAGCAACAGAGTCCATCTTAACTGTTTCCTCCACACTACGGGAAAGACCAAGTTTCCCGTGTGCAGGAAACTTCGCCGTGTGCCGTTTGTCGGGCACACGGCGTACACTAACATTTTCGCCGTGCGCCAAGACAAGGACACACGGCACAAAATAAGCACACGGCACAGATCGACCGCCACCTCTCTATCTCTCCCTTTGCCCGAAGGCCTCCTCTTTACATGCATATAGGTCTACGGTATTCTAAAACAGCAAAAAAAAACATACACACCATAAGTCATGCACAACAAATATATATAGACTATGCAGAAATCAAATCATGATCATATTGAATCTATATAGATATGTTAAGTTGCGCTAAATATAGTCCATGCATAAATTTGTGAAGTCATATTTAGATCATCAAACTTCCAAAAGATATTTAGTTCATTTTTATAAAAGAAATAAAACATAGAGGATGTTGTATCAATTCTTGTGTGAGTGAGTATTAAGCTTGTGGCACCATTGGGAAGTACTCCGTAGTTGTAGTGGTTTATGGGTGCATCCTCAAGCTCGTATTTAAATTTGAATTCAACTATCATTACATATGTTTCAATATTTTGTGTATTAAATGTAGCTTTAAAATAAAAGGTAAATAATTGTGCTAAAGCATAGAGCTTGTAGAAATCAGATTGGACCATTCCCCCTCCCGTGTTGCTTATCTTAGGGAAGAGTAGAGGAGATGCCAACATGGACAATGTGGGTGCTTCCGACGAGAGCAATTAGAAAGAACAGGCCAACCAACATGGTGAGGAGAGGCAGGGCCGATGATCAACACCAGAATGAGCGACGACAAGATCTAAGGGAGTTGGTAGAGGGGATAGGGAGATGGTATTTTGGGCTAGTGCGTCTGGTAAGTTTGTTGTGATATTTAGTGTATGTAATTATCAAACTCACCCCTAATATTTGGATATGGAATAGGAAATGGGTTGAAAATATCCTAGCGACGAATAAATAAAATTTTAATATTATTTCTACTAATGGTAACTTGGTAAGCTCCCATAGTTGTTAGTGGATATTCTGGTGTTGAAGATAAGCATCATGGTTTAACTGCATCCCAGCAACGGATGATGACTTCATGTTTTAATCATATCACTTAATTATTTCCTTTTTATCATCTTACTTAATGACTTCCTCTTTATAGTTTTCTATTAGCAGAATGAGCACTTTGCAAGCACCTCTAAATTTCTACATTGTTTTAGCCAAAAATTTGTATTGGCAATTTTACTATGGGCCATTGTTACAGATGAGTTATGATTTTTACCGGCAGTTGACAAAGTCATTTAAGCTATTTTTTATAGTCGGTCAACAAAGTCAAACACCTTTAAAAATGGTTGATGACATAAAAGAGGCCAAATCCTAAGTTAATCCAGCACCTCTCTCTCTCTCTCTCTCTCTCTCTCTCCCTCCCCTTCACCGAGCGTGTCGCCCCAACCGCCATGGTGAGGAGAGGCAGGGCCGATGATCAACACCAAAATGAGCGACGACAAGATCTAAGGGAGTTGGTAGAGGGGATAGGGAGATGGTATTTTGGGCTAGTGCGTCTGGTAAGTTTGTTGTGATATTTAGTGTATGTAATTATCAAACTCACCCCTAATATTTGGATATGGAATAGGAAATGGGTTGAAAATATCCTAGCGACGAATAAATAAAATTTTAATATTATTTCTACTAATGGTAACTTGGTAAGCTCCCATAGTTGTTAGTGGATATTCTGGTGTTGAAGATAAGCATCATGGTTTAACTGCATCCCAGCAACGGATGATGACTTCATGTTTTAATCATATCACTTAATTATTTCCTTTTTATCATCTTACTTAATGACTTCCTCTTTATAGTTTTCTATTAGCAGAATGAGCACTTTGCAAGCACCTCTAAATTTCTACATTGTTTTAGCCAAAAATTTGTATTGGCAATTTTACTATGGGCCATTGTTACAGATGAGTTATGATTTTTACCGGCAGTTGACAAAGTCATTTAAGCTATTTTTTATAGTCGGTCAACAAAGTCAAACACCTTTAAAAATGGTTGATGACATAAAAGAGGCCAAATCCTAAGTTAATCCAGCACCTCTCTCTCTCTCTCTCTCTCTCTCTCTCTCTCTCTCTCCCCTTCACCGAGCGTGTCGCCCCAACCGCCATGGTGAGGAGAGGCAGGGCCGATGATCAACACCAAAATGAGCGACGACAAGATCTAAGGGAGTTGGTAGAGGGGATAGGGAGATGGTATTTTGGGCTAGTGCGTCTGGTAAGTTTGTTGTGATATTTAGTGTATGTAATTATCAAACTCACCCCTAATATTTGGATATGGAATAGGAAATGGGTTGAAAATATCCTAGCGACGAATAAATAAAATTTTAATATTATTTCTACTAATGGTAACTTGGTAAGCTCCCATAGTTGTTAGTGGATATTCTGGTGTTGAAGATAAGCATCATGGTTTAACTGCATCCCAGCAACGGATGATGACTTCATGTTTTAATCATATCACTTAATTATTTCCTTTTTATCATCTTACTTAATGACTTCCTCTTTATAGTTTTCTATTAGCAGAATGAGCACTTTGCAAGCACCTCTAAATTTCTACATTGTTTTAGCCAAAAATTTGTATTGGCAATTTTACTATGGGCCATTGTTACAGATGAGTTATGATTTTTACCGGCAGTTGACAAAGTCATTTAAGCTATTTTTTATAGTCGGTCAACAAAGTCAAACACCTTTAAAAATGGTTGATGACATAAAAGAGGCCAAATCCTAAGTTAATCCAGCACCTCTCTCTCTCTCTCTCTCTCTCTCTCTCTCTCTCTCCCCTTCACCGAGCGTGTCGCCCCAACCGCCAGAGCATCCCTCCCCAAGCGCACTGGCCCCTCACTCCTCGGTCGTGTTGCCTCTACCGTCGGCCGCTCTCTCCCACGCCGCCTCTCCCCATTACAGTAGGCGATTCTTGTAGTGGTTATGACCCATTTCTTTATGAATAAACTGTTATGACCCAACTTACTTGCTTAATTACTTCCTCTTTATTTCTCCATTAGGTATGCCTCTCTTTATTTCTTCATGGAAATGCTGCAAACGGAGAAAGTGAAGCAAACATGATTATTCCACCATGGTGTGTAAAATGAAGCTACATCCCGATCACAGTTCACACTTTTTTTAGACCCCAGGAGCCTATATTAATTGACAGCAGGGTTATACATATAAAGCTTGCAAAAAGGAAAGCATATTTAGGGCAGTCTCAGTGGAGGTTTCATGGTTAATAGATAGAGTGTCACATAGACAGTTTTGATGATATGGCAGTGTATTAATGAGGAGAGAGGTGAAATGAGTTTCATGAGGATAAAACCCTCTATACACAGTTACCTAAACAACTTGTGTCTTGTATGTAACCTAGAAAACAACAAGAGATGAAACTATGCATTAAGAGGGGAGTGTTTCATCCTAGTTTTAAACATTTTTAGATGACGTGTCACTCTAGCTAACTGTGTACATGAAACTTCCATTGAGACTGGCCTTATAAGGCGTTGGGATC
>JAUNZO010002196.1:0-140731 GCA_031894775.1 Chloris gayana
CTACAACAACAACAACAACAACAACAAAGCCTTTAATCCCAAGCAAGTTGGGGTAGGCTAGAGATGAAACCCATAAGACACAAAGTTAGAGCAACATAAAGGTCACGGCTCCGCACGTCGATTGCTTGCCTCCAAGCGCTCCTATCCATAGCTAATTCTTTGGAGATATTCCACTCCTTAAGGTCTCTCTTGACCGATTCTTCCCAAGTCAAGTTAGGTCGACCTCTACCTCTCTTTATATTATCGGCCCGCCTTAGAGCCCCACTACGCACCTGGTGCCTCCGGAGGCCTACGTTGGACATGTCCAAACCATCTCAATCGATGTTGAACCAATTTCTCCTCAATTGGAGCCACTCCTACCTTATCCCGAATATCTTCATTCCGTACCCGATCCCTTCTTGTGTGTCCACACATCCACCGTAGCATACGCATCTCCGCTACACTTAATTGTTGGACATGTCGTCTTTTTGTAGGCCAACATTCAGCACCATATAATATTGCCGGCGAATCGCGGTCCTATAAAACTTACCTTTAGCTTTTGTGGCACCCTCCGATCACAAAGTACGCCGTATGCTTGACGCCATTTCAACCAACCTAGCTGAAATTCTATGCCTAACATCTTCGTCAATCTCGCCATCCTTCCGTAGCATCGATCCTAAGTATCGAAAAGTATCCTTCTTGGTCACCACCCGGCCATCGAGGCTAACATCTCCGTCCTCATGTGTAGTCAAGCTGAAATCGCACCTCATGTACTCGGTCTTGTTCCCGCTAAGTCCGAAACCCTTTGACTCTAACGTGTACCTCCACAGCTCTAACTTCCTATCAACCCCCGCCCTACTCTCATCAACTAGGACCACATCATCGGCAAAGAGCATACACCAAGGGATATCGCCTTGAATATCCCTTGTAACCTCATCCATCACCAAAGCAAATAGGTAAGGGCTCAGTGTCGACCCCCGATGTAGTCCTATTTTAATTGGAAAGTCGCTGGTGTCCCCATCACAAGTCCGAACACAAGTCATCGCATCCTTATACATATCCCGTATAAGGGTAATGTACTTGGTTGGAACTTTGTGCTTCTCCAAAGCCCACCACATGACATTTCTGAACTTTGTCATACGCCTTCTCGAGATCAATAAAGACCATGTGCAAGTCCTTCTTCTCGCTCCCTATATCTCTCCATCAATTGTCGCATTAGAAAAATCGCTTCCATGGTCGACCTCCTGTGCATGAACCCAAATTGGTTTTGGGTCACTCTTGTTACTCCTCTTAGGCGATGCTCGATAACCCTCTCCCGCAGCTTCATCGTATGGCTCATCGCCTTAATCCCACGATAATTAGTGCAACTTTGAACATCTCCTTTGTTCTTGAAGATCGGTACTAATATACTTCTCCTCCATTCTTCGTGCATCTTGTTAGATCGAAAAATGAGGTTGAAAAGCTTAGTTAACCATACTACCGCTCTAGCACCGAGACATCTCCACACCTCAATGGGGATACCATCGAGACCCATCGCTTTACCTCCCTTCATCCTCTTCAAGGCCTCCCCGATCTCTATCTCACGAATTCTCCTCACGAAGCACTCCGTTGGTATCATCAAATGAAGCGTCCAACTCAAGGGTAGGGCCCCCATTCTCCTCATTAAATAACTTATCGAAATACTCTCGCCATCTATACTTGATCTCCTCATCCTTCACCGTAAGTCGATCCGCACCATCCTTGATACATTTGATTTGGTTTATGTCCCTTGTCTTCCTCTCACGGTTTCTAGCCATCTTGTAAATATCCTTCTCCCCTTCCTTCGTGCTTAGCCGTTGATAAAGGTCATCATATGCCCGGCCCTTAGCTCTACTCACCGCTCGCCTTGCTCGCCCTCTTCGCTATTCTATAACTCTCAATGTTGGCTGCACTCCCGTCAACGTGTAGACGCTTGAAGCAATCCTTCTTCTCCTTGATAGCCTTTTGCACCTCATCATTCCACCACCAGGTGTCTTTCGCTCTCCGTTTGCCTCCCCTACTCACTCCAAACACTTCGAAGCTACCTTCCGAACACATGTTGCCATCTTTAACCACATGTCGTCGACGTCTTCTCCCTCCTCCCAAGGTCCCTCATCTAGCATCCTCTCCTTAAAAGTTTGTGACGCTTCTCCTCTTAGCTTCCACCACTTTGTCCTCGTGGTTTTGGCACGTTTGCCCCGATGGGCACGTATTTGAAAGCGGAAGTCCGCCACCACAAGCTTGTGTTGAGGAACAACACACTCCCCCGTACCACCTTACAATCTAGGCAAGCACGTCCGTCCTCCCTCCTAGCTAGGACAAAGTCGATCCGGCTCGAGTGTCGTCCACTACTAAAGGTAACTAGATGGGATTCCCTCTTCCTAAATAGGGTATTCGCTATCAACAAGTCGTAGGCCAACGCGAAGCTTAGGATCTCTTCCCCTTCTTGATTCCTAGTACCATATCCAAAGCCCCCGTGTACCCGCTCAAACCCTACATTTGTCGCGCCCACGTGGCCGTTAAGGTCTCCTCCTATGAAGAGTTTCTCACTAATAGGTATGGTACTAACCATACTATCCGGATCTTCCCGTAACCGCCTCTTGATGCTCTCACTAAGACCTACCCGGGGGGCATAGGCACCGATCACATTTAGAGCCGAATCTCCAACAACTAACCGAACAAGGATAATCCGATCGCCTTGCCTCCTCACATCTACAACTCCATCCTTAAGGCTCCGATCGATCAAAATGCCTACACCATTCCTACCGGATGTTGTCCCCGTGTACCAAAGCTTGAAGCCGCATCCTCCACTTCCTTCGCTTTTTGACCCTTCCATTTAGTCTCTTGGACGCATAGGATATTTACCCGCCTTCTAATTGCTACATCGACTAGCTCTCGTAACTTACCCGTTAGGGATCCTACATTCCAACTACCTAGGCGAATCCTAGTTGGCTCGGCTAACTTCCTTACCCTTTGCACCCGTCGAGGGAGGTGCAAAGACCCTTGCTTATTTTTCACTACACCCGGCGTAGATGTAGCGCGCCACTAAGGTTGCGGCGATCCGGCCCTTGCTCATTTAACACCACACCCGGGTTCCGATGTGGCGCGCCACTAAGGTTGCGGCGACCCGGCCCTTGCTCATTTAACACCACACCCGGGTTCCGATGTGGCGCGTCGCTCAGCAGGGAACGCCCCAACGAATTTCTTGTGGGTTTCATATCCATTTGAGTGGCTAAATAGTTGTTGGCTCGCCAAGCCTAACACAACCCCTCCTCCTTTATCCGGGCTTGGGACCGGCAGTGTTGAGACGACTCAAGAAAGTCTTCCAGTCAACACTGGCGGAGTTTTTCTCTCTCGAACTAATTGCATAGAATTGTACAGGTTAACCTAACAATTTCATTCCACCAAGCTGATCCTATTAATATTATCAGGCCATCAACAGTTATATTCTGAAACTATTACCACATTTTTTTGGCCAACACTTAAATGCATGTGCTCTGCTACTAGTTTTGAGTTGACCTCAGTGAAGCTGCCAAGCTTACTATTTGTAACTCTTACTGCTTGATGTGCCATCTTCTTGAAATAAACTGTCCACACTCATATTTAATTTCTTTTGTTTCCCATATATGTAGGCTCATCCTAATCTATCAGAATCAGAGAAGGAAGAGCTCTGCCGAGTGATGGATTGCCAGAAGCTCTCCTTGGAGGCTTGCACCCACGCAGCGCAGAATGAGCGCCTCCCACTCCGAGTCATCGTGCAGGTCCTCTTCTTCGAGCAGCTCCAGCTGCGAAGCTCCATCGCTGAGTGCCTCATGGTCTCTGAGCCCCTCGAGGGCGGCTCTAGGCAATTGGGCCTGCCCATCTCCGGCGAGCACCACCGCGCCGGCTGGCCCCTTGCCTCCAGGGAGAACCAGACCCTGCGTGAAGGCATGGACACCATGAAACAACGGGTGGCTGAGCTGGAGAAGGAGTGCTCTGCCATGAGGGAGGACATCGAGCGGCTGGGCCGCAGCCGGAGCACCGGCAAGAGCCGGTTCCCATTCCTCCCCCTCAGCGTGAAGCCGCAGATTTGCAGCACCAAGCAGGCTGCTCCAGTGACGTCAAAAACGGCGACGACGAGCGAGGACAAGCTGGCCGTGGTGAAGTCCGGCACCAGCAGTGGTGGCACGCCTCAGCTGAAGCTGGGCAGGCACAAGAAGAACATTTCTGTAGATGCATAGCATATGTTTCTCTGGTCAGCAACTTGTGGTACAGAATGTTAGGTGATATGTCTGTCAGTCTCGTCCTGCTAGATGTTTTGCGTACCACCTGGGGCATTGAAGTGCTGCTTAGTTTTCTGTTCTTACGTTTGCAGAGTTATAGCATTACCGAGTTAGTAACATCATGTGGACTACCATAGCTGGATTGTTAACCTGGTTATTCCATATAAGATGAGCTGGTATTTATTTTGGCACAAAAAACACTAAAATTTATGGTTCATCCTTGAAAGAGGGAGAGAAACGAGAGAGATAGAGTTCGGGAAGAAGTAGGAGCCAACACGACTTGTGATTGTATTGCTCATGGAGATTTATAGTACAGGCGGCGCCGTAGCGCACACGATCACAACAGAATGCATGCCTAGTCTATCGGGTGAGATCCTAAAGGCTAGGGATCCTAAAGACTAGGAAACTCAACAGATTACAACGGTTAGACGTGGGACTCCGAATATTCGCTAACAATCCTATTTCATTTGTTGCCTTCTTCTGTCCAGCGGCAGCACAGTGCAGCAAATCAAGTTCATCCGTATTTAATCGAATTCAAAGCAGGAACTTTTTTTTTGTTCTCGAAGAACATTAGGAAAAGCCCCGCCCCTCTATATCGCTATAGGTTCAATCTTATTATCCTACTTATGTACAACTCAAGCTATAGAAACTATACATCATTATTTGAAAATTTAAAACACTTGATTACCATATATTCATCCGGTTGGAATAGAGTTGAACATTCGGATTGGCTCTACAGACAAGTCCCATAATAGAATAAGATCTCAGGATGAAACACAGGACCACCTCTCGCCCCATCGCCCGACCAGACCTAATCCGGAAGGAGGTCACCGGGACACGAGGACCGGAAGAAGGTCACCGGGACACGAGGATGCCCACCGTACAAGATCTCTCGGCTCACTCCTACTTTAGAAGGCTCCCCGCTAACAATTGCTAGCAGGATGATGATCACCGTAGTTCTCTCGGAACATCTAGAAAAGTAGAAATGACATTGTATTTAATAGTCTCCCTCCCCCTCTCGTTATAATTTGAGGTGCTCGCAATGACCTCCTTCTCCGAGTTCATAGGACTGTTGTGGTTACAATGCCACAATCAACGAAGATTGGGCTAGCCCAAAGATGTCCCGAAAAGTGGACAAGGAGCTTCGGGATCTGCGGAGATCCTTGGGCTAGGCCTAATGGGAAAGAATAGGAAAAACGCGAAGGGAGAGGGGGTTCGGGAAAGTAGGTAGAGTCACAAAGGACCTCATACGAAGGCTCTTATTGCTTATTACAGTGATATTACGAGAGGTGTCCAATCTGATCGATGTGATGGGATGAGAGAGTATTTATATCCTCATACTCTCTCAATCCCAATGGTCACCATCAGCCCCTCAAATTACACTTATGCTCAAACACTATCTCACCTACTCAAAGGACATTCTAGTCAATTACATTTATCTCTCATGGCTAGCTCTTGTGGCTAACTTTCCCCTTCATAGCCTTGTTGGGCCTTGGCTGGACCAAGTGCTCCCTTCCAAGTGCTTCTCCTTTAGGCCACCAAGTGTGTGAGGGACCTCTTCCATGGTCTTGTTGGGCCTATTTCCTCCGGATTGGCCCATTGGAGTAAGGTGGTGATCTCCCCTAACGGACTCGAGTTCATAGGACGAGGAACCCCGTCTGAATTTCGGAGTTACTCTCTCCGTCCGTAAATATAAGGATTTGTTGACTTTTAGACTCCAACTTTGACCGTTCGTCTTATTCAAAATATTTGAAAAAATATAAAAATAAAAAAGTTATACTTAAAACGTATCTAGTAATAAAATAAACTATTGCAAAATAAATAATGTTTTTATATATTTTTTGAATAAGGCGGGTGGCAAACGTGATGTCTAAAAGTCAACAAATGCTACTACCCCTGCTCCATTGAAAGTGTCGTTTTTGACTTTTTAGATTTTACATTTGACTGCTTGTATTATTCAAAAATTTTATAAGAATACAAAAATAAATACATTATTATTAACATATCACTAATGATAAATTAAATTAGAAAAAATATATAGTATTTATAAAAATTTTGTGAATAAGACGTACAGATGAATGGGACTGAGGGAGTAATATTTTTGGATGAAGGTAGTACGAACTTCAAGCGGGCATTTTAGATCTCGCTCAACCACAAACAAACAAGTACCTCGTAACCGATCAACACTGATATAACAAATTTTGTGCATCAATAAAGTTTAAATCGACCTTAAGCTACCGTAGTTTAAATAAAAAGAAAAATCCTTTGCCGGTGCGCTTGAGGCTTGAGCCCGTTGATCAAGCATTCAACCGCATTTGTTCCATAGCCCATCGGAAACCCTAGCTCATCCTTGACCCCTTCGTGCGGCCCAATAAGGACATTCCAGCCCAAGTCCGAGTCTATCATTCCCGTCCTACTCGTCACTCGTTCCTATATAACCCCCTCCCAACCCATTGAACCCTAGGTTAAAGCGACGCCGCCGCCGCCAGCCGTCCGCCTTGCCTTGCGCCAAGGCTTGGTCCTCCTCTTCATCCTCCATTTTCCACACAGATCCGCCGCTCTTCTCGCTAGGGTTAGTGTTCCCCGCAGCTTGTAGCGATGGCGATCAAGAGGACCAAGGCGGAGAAGAAGATCGCGTACGACAAGAAGCTGTGCCAGCTGCTCGATGAGTACACCAAGGTGCTCGTCGCCGTCGCCGACAACGTCGGCTCCAAGCAGCTCCAGGACATCCGCCGGGGGCTCAGGGGCGACTCCATCGTGCTCATGGGCAAGAACACCCTCATCAGGCGCTGCATCAAGGTGCACGCCGAGAGGACCGGCAACAACGACTTCGAGGAGCTCAGCAAGCTCCTAGTGGTAAGTTTTTCCCCCGCTCGTCGCCCTGTTTTTGTTTTGCCTCCATTTCGAGTGGTTTGTGTGATGATTTATGGTTGCGCTGTGGGTGGTTGTAGGGCAACGTCGGGCTCATCTTCACCAAGGGTGACCTCAAGGAGGTCCGCGAGGAGGTCGCCAAGTACAAGGTGAATATCAGATTCGTATCTCTTGTTAGCTGACCGTGCAGTTGTTACATTCATGATGATTCTGAATTCATGTGTAGTTTGGGACTCGTTATTGTCTGAGGAGTAGATTAGATTTATTGTGCCTCTAATTCGTACTGTTAGTCATTGGACTGTGTTGTCTGGAAGATATCTGATTGCCGGGTCACTACGATACTTGGATGTGGGCTATATTAGGTGTTTTGATTTTCTAATTCTGATTTTGTGGTTGTCAAATGTATAGATCTACCTATGCTAGTTGCAACTATGTATGGAGAAAGAGGTGCATAATAGAATGGTCTAACTGTATTTGAACAGGGAAATTTATTCTTTGCACACTTCTGAGTTATTACTCGTGATAGTAAATATATGTCAGTACATATAGCATCCAAGTGAGCAGATCAAGTTCGCACATTTGCACCAAACTTACATATGTAATGTTTCTGATATAGGTCGGAGCACCTGCTCGTGTTGGTCTTGTTGCTCCTGTTGATGTGGTTGTCCCCCAGGAAACACCGGGCTGGATCCCTCCCAGACCTCTTTCTTCCAGGTGAGTACTTTCTGATGGACGATGACTTTATTATTCAGTGCAGTAGAGTTTCTCACATCTGGTGATGTTTCAGGTTCTTAACATCCCCACCAAGATTAACAAGGGTACTGTTGAAATTATCACCCCTGTGGAGCTGATTAAGAAGGGTGAAAAGGTGGGCTCATCTGAGTCTGCTCTGCTTGCCAAGCTTGGTATCCGGCCGTTCTCATACGGTCTTGTGATCACCAATGTCTATGATGGTGGGTCTGTCTTCAGCCCTGAGGTTCTTGACCTCACTGATGATGACCTGGTTGAGAAGTTTGCGTCTGGTGTTTCTATGGTTGCCTCTCTGTCCCTGGCACTGTCGTACCCAACTCTTGCTGCTGCACCCCACATGTTCATCAATGGGTACAAGAACGTGCTTGCTGTTGCTGTGGAGACTGACTACTCGTACCCGCATGCTGACAAGATCAAGGAGTACCTCAAGGTAAGCCTCTTGAGTAATTAATTTGCCTATTCTGTTTATGTTGTCTACTCTTCCAAGAGCTATACAATGAAGTTATGAAGTTTCACATGCTATGAGCTATCTTTGTTTGGCTCATTAACAACTAGCATAATGGATACTTGTTATCACTAAATATTCTCTAAAGTTTCTGTTAGTTTTGCTGTTGGTAATACTCATGTTTTGCCTTTGCTCCTCCAGGACCCCAGCAAGTTTGCCGTTGCTGCCCCAGTTGCCGCTGCTGATGCCGGTGGTGCTGCTGCTGCCCCCAAGGAAGAAGAGAAGAAGGATGAGCCTGCCGAAGAATCTGATGATGACATGGGCTTCAGCCTGTTCGACTAGGCACCCTCTGCTAGATCTTCAAGCTGCAAGTTTTGGCTTTCGTTGATAAGACCTAAAAGTACTTTCACCTTATTAGTATTTTATTTGTTGCTGAACAAGAATTATGTTGGTCGTAGTGTGTACTCGACAATGTTATGGTTATGTTAAGCTCCAGTTTTCTTCCACTATTTCTCTGCATTCTTATGTTTTGATGTGGCTTCTGTGGCATGCGAATGCATATGCCGTTTTCGTCCTGTCCTCTGGTTATGCGCCTGAAGTTTCCAGAGGCGGGCTGATACCAAATTCTGTTTTTAAGTAGCAAATTCTTTGAGTTCGAAGTTACGTACCCTTTGAAATGTCTACGCTCACGGGTATTCTTGACGGTAAGCATTGAAATGGATGCAGCTTCTGAACCTCGCAGGAAACTGTCATGTCGACAATTCGATTAGTTGATTTCTGTACCTTGAATAATGTACCATTGTTGACAACTGTTTTGAGGTCTTATGGTGTGTGGCATGGCTCCAAAACTTTGAGAAACTGCTCTCCATGGAGTTGGATTTCTTCAGCTCTAGAAAAGTGAGTTTTGATGATTGAGGCGCCAAATCGTACGTGGAATAATGATTATTTTTTCATGGATTGGGATTGCTGAACAAGTGGAATGAGGGAATCGACCAAGCACTCATCTGGGGAGGTTGAGAATGGTTTGAAAGACATCAACTCATGCGGAGGTTCAGAGACCCTTTTCCCCTTCAAACCCGCTGGTCAGTTTCTCAATTGATCGGCCTCATGTACACGATCTGCCATCTCTCATACACCTCTCGTCCTCTCACTGATGTGTGGGCTACTGGTTGTGCACTGTTCATCTTCCTCCCATGCATGAGTGAAGCCGAAAAAGGAGGTTGGAGGCAGAGGGTGTGTAGGTGGCGAGGTGGGCGGCGTTTGCGCAACGCCGCCGACCATCGGTGGTGGATACACGAGTATCGAGTTAGGAGGTCTGATTTTGCAAGATTCGGTTCCCCGGACCTAGAAGCGTGGGGAGAAGGCCGGCCCGATGATGAGCGGGGCGGCAAGGCGGCAGGGTGCCGCCGGCCGTGGTGGTGGTTGCCGATGGTGAGAAGAGCAAGGATGGGGGCGAGGCGGTTGGACAAGTTAGTGGTGGACGGTGGAGACACGACGATGGATGGTTGAAAGGGTGGCATACTGGTAGTAGGAGCCACCAACCGGGGTTCGAGGAGGAGGCGTTGGACGGACGTCCGTTGGCAAGAGGCGGTCTCGCCTCGCCTCGCGCACGCGAGGTTGATGGAGCCCCGATCAGCCTCTACTGTTTTTTGTTTCTTGTCACGGTAGGTGATGATGCATGTGTTCGTGTGGGTCATTTTAGAAGCGGTTTTGGCCCAATAAATGACTTGGCCCATTACTCGCACCCCTCAAGCCCTAGCCCCACTCCTCCAACCCCCGTCTCTCGACTTTCCGTTGGCCCTGCCATGATGCCGCATGCGTGGCGCGTGCGCTCCTCTCCTCACCGTCATTAAAACTGGTCGGTTGAAAACCACTCGAAAATTGGCGTTATCTGTCTTGTTCGGTTTTTAAAACTGGTCGATTTTCGATAAAACCAACCTAGTTACTGTAGCAAAACAGTTTTTGTTCAATTTTTAGGGTTTGCCGCTTGGTTTTTGTTGTATGAGAAAACTGAGCGGTTTACGGTTTTGTGAAACATGCTCGCCACAGGTCGGTCTCCTGTCTGTCTCTTATCTACTTATCTTTTATAAGTGCAATCCGCTATGGATCATTAACCTCTATTTCTCTCAATTCTTAGCCAGCCATGCCACTAAGAAATCTGAGCTGTTGGATCCTCATGTGTCACTTGGATCAGACCGTCAATTATCTTGCTGCCCCCTATCGCCATAGTGTGTAGAGCAGCGAATGAATGAACCACGATGCCCAGCTCCTTGCCCTCCTAAAACAGCCATAAATTATATCCTGTAGTTAATTATTCATATTGTAACTTCCTCTAACGACCATCACTGATATTAAAAACGCAATGAATGTCCATAGCCCTTTTCGTTTCCCCGTCCGATGGTAATTGCCCTCTGCAGCTGCACTTCAGTTCTCCATGATTCACGAGAAGAAACGGTGATTCAATTTTTTTTGCAATATATGCAGAATAATGGGTCACCTCTAACTGCAAAACCATTCAGATCGTCCCTTTCTCTTACATCCTTCTTCGATCTTCACTGTCTCCTACACTTCTTATCTCAGGAGAACAAAACCGCTTTTCACAAGGGATGGATGTACTAGATATCTTAATTCTTTCCTCTTGCTTTTCTCCAACTTGCTCTGATTTGTTTGTTGATTTCAGAACAGATTTTTGTGTTTCTTCATTGATTTACACCAAATTGACACATTTCTACTCTGCTTTGCAGGCAAGTTTTTTTTCTTCCCAAAGAAAAAGAGACTAATCTATCATTGGGTTACTCAGCCTCCCCATGCACTGCATACAAACTGACACCATAAATTGTGTTGATATATAAATATATAATTCCATATTTGATTTTTGTACTAAAACTTTATCTACAGTTACTGCTGCTATTTTTCTTTAGTTGGAAGCAGGGATTGGTGTTTACTGCTACACGAGAAATGCACGTTGTGGTGTGTAAAATTGATGTTTACCCTCTGTTATGCTTCTTACGAAGCAAGAATTCATAATTCATTTTGACCCAGGGGAATAGAGAAGTTGCAAAATGTTAAATTATTTATGTCTAATCACATCCTGTAATATACATTCATTGTGCATATTTTTATTGTAAATCAATAATATTTATCTCAAGGTTATTTTGAATCCCGCAAGAACGGCCGAGGATTCATCTAGTACTTCCTCTGTTTCAAATTATAAGACGTTTTTGACTTTCAGACTTCACGTTTGACCGTTAGTCTTATTCAAAAAAATTGTGCAAATGTTATTAATTTGATTATAATTTATTTTATCATTAAAGATATTTTGTAAATAACTTATTTATTTGTATATTTACACAAAATTTTTGAATAAGACGAGCGGTCAAATATAATCTCTGAAAGTCAAAAACATCTTATAATTTGAAACGGAGGGAGTAACAGATTATAGCCGACTTCCATTCAATATAATCAGATTATGGAGCGAAGATCAAAAAAAAAAAACAGATTATGGAGCGAGCAAATTCCTGACCAGCGTTCCCTGGAATCAATTTGCAGATTCGGCCCTGTAGCGCGTTGGAGATGAATCTCCCCACCAACTTTGGAGCTATTTACCCGCAATTGCCATCAAAGTACCCCAAACACCGAACCGGTACCGTGCGAGTCTGACGCGAGCGCTAGGGTTCCAAGCTATCGCCGCCCTTCTGCTCCTCTCCTCCAGGCAGCCGCGCGCCTGCCGTCCGACGCCGACACCGCCTAGACCGACGCCGACGCTCCTGGATCCCGCATCGACGCGGCGCAACTCCTTTGTTCCCAACGCTGCAAGGTATCCTTCTTTCTTGTAACTTGTGGATCCATGACCGGTTAATTTGTTCTTGTTTGGTATGTAACTTCCTAGGATTTAGGTGTAGAAAACATTGTTGCACAAGATGGCAAATGTAGTGGCAAAGTGGGACTCATGGATGTACAAGATCTGATTAGAGATTTGTGTTGAAGAAGTTAGAGCTAATAATAGGCCACAGCATTCCCAGAGCTTTTGCCTGTTGCTTGTTGGGTTTCGTGGATCTACGACTACGACGTTGCGAAGTTGAGCTGGTTGTCCTGGGGCACAGAGTTGTTGTCCCTTGTATTGCGATCATGTAAATGATGATGATGCTGGGGATGCACTACGGGAGCTGCAGGAGCACATTTGGAACCTGCTATCTTGTTCTTATTTGTGCAGTGTAGGAGTGCTTATAGTTCACTAGATTAGTTCTCAGGGCTCCTGGTTTATCTCACTGGAGTGTGCTAGGTCTGATCGTGCAGGGTGAGTGCAGAGGCTGTGCGCATGTTCTTCTTGTTTTGCCATTTCTGTTGTCATCTTGTTTGTCTAGCTTCTATAGAACAATGACGAAACATTACGAGAAGGTTGTTCTATAACCTTTCCCATCATTCTAGACTAAGACCACAATCAAACTGTCCTTTCATGCCTGAAACAGACATGGACTGAAACTATGCTTCTTCCATTCATTAGATCAAAACCCTGTAATCAGCTCACTGGGTCTGGTCTATAACCTTTCCCATCATTCTAGACTAAGACCACAATCAAACTGTCCTTTCATGCCTGAAACAGACATGCACTGAAACTATGCTTCTTCCATTCATTAGATCAAAACCCTGTAATCAGCTCACTGGGTCTGTTCTATAACCTTTCCCATTATTCTAGACTAAGACCACAATCAAACTGTCGTTTCATGCCTGAAACAGACATGGACTGAAACTATGTTTCTTCCATTCATTAGATCAAAACCCTGTAATCGGCTCACTGGGTCTGTTGCCAAGTGCTGATTTCTAGTGGAGGCTTGCGGCATGATTCATTCCAAAATGGCTGGTCCATAGTTTGATTAAACTGGCTGGTATGTGGTGATGCATTCTCCAGGCTTCATTTGTGCTAGATTGTTTATTCCTTAGCACTATGGGATATACCCATTGAGTTAACGTGTGGAAATTTTTTAAACTAGCTTGTTCATTTATCAGTTTGAAGCATAATTGCTGTTATACTGATCAGGCTTGGTTAGCTAGACCTGTATGATCGAGTCAAACATCTTTCGCATCAGGCTTCATTGTTTTTACGTAAGTACCTGTATCGATGATTATTTAAAGCAGTAACTTTATCATGCATTGGCAGCGCTGTATCGATTTTACATAAGTACCTGCTTTTGAAACTGCTGCTGCGTCAAAATAGGTTTATTGTTTGCACACTGTTATGTTTCCCGCTTCTGTCTGGTTTTGCATTGTATCAATGAACTTTGTTATGCTGTCAAGTCACAACTAATATAATAATTCTTCTATGCTGTCAACAGATATACCAGCAATCATGGTGATTCCTCCACCAGAAAGGGCAGCTAGAGTCATCCGTTTCCTCAAGCCGTACCTTTTGCGGATGCATTTCTCAAACAAGTATGTATCTGCTCAGGTCATCCATACTCCAACTTCGACGGTAGCATGTTCTGCGAGCTCGCAGGAGAAGCTGCTGAAACCAAACCTGGAGTCAACCCGGGATGTTGCAGCTGCTGCAAAGATTGGGAAGTTGCTTGGCGAGCGCCTACTTCTCAAGGGAATACCTGCAGTGTCCATCCACATGAAGAGAGAACAGAAGTACCATGGGAAAGTCAAGGCTGTTATAGATTCTGTTAGAGAATCTGGAGTGAAGTTGTTGTGATTGTTATGTCAAACATTGAATTTGATTAGCATTTGACAGTTGAGCTGTATTTCTGAAGCTTGAACCAGCAAAGCAACAGGAACTTGCAGTTTCAAGAAGGCCAGGGTGAACGTCATTTCCCAGATCAATAAAATGACTATTGTTGTGTGCCCTTTTTTTCTTTGCCTTGATATTATGATATATGTGTGTTGTTGTTGATCTGAATATACCCCGTTGAAACAGGCCTTGTTGCTGCCTTTTCTTAGGAGTGCTGTGTACTGAGAACATTTCTGGTCAGGTTTAAAGGCAGTGTAGCACCTTGTGATTACTAATTAGGGTAGGCGACAATAAAGTTGTAAGTCCAGACGAGCTGTGGCTGTGAGGGGACATTGCAAGGAACTTGATGGATTCACATGTATGAAGGCACTGAAATTGAGGCCTCAACTTGATGGATTCTGAACTAGTGCAAGTAAATGATGTAGGGTTAACGGAGGAGGCGCTTCTTGTAGTAGATGGATGAATGGGATGGGTGGTGGTCGTCGTCAAAGTCCGTCCCATTTTAGCTTCTCCCAGCATTCTTTCTCGCAGTGCAAAACAAGCCGGGAGGCGCATGAGGGACCAGCAGCCCTACGCTGTCAAGCATGGTAGGTGCAGGTCAATGTGCTTCAGCTTGAGGAACTACTTCTTGACAGTAGTATTATCTTGTTTTGTAGTAGTATATTCTTGAGGCAGGTTGTCGTCTCCAAGCTCGGCAAGATGATTTCTGTGGACAAACTTGAGGCGGGGGCAGTTGTGAAAGTGTATCCTCTGAGTGCTTCGAAGAGCTGTCAGCGTCACTTATTCCTTTGCTCCATTACACCATATACAGCGAGCCACAAGAAGATCCGACGCCCAAAATTTGTCCAGTTGATTGAAGTCATAACGCCATGTGGCGCGGTCGTCAAAGGAAAACACTGCCTGCAAAATTTGTCCAGTTGATTGAAGTCATATCTATCCTGCAAGTGCCAGGCAGGCCTCAGGCGCAGTGAAATGAGGTACAGTGACAGTGACAAAATCGCCCTTTGCTCTTTTGTTATCTTTGCTTGGCACTGTATCTAAAGAATAAAGATAGAATTGTTGAATTATATATGTTGAATTGTTTAGGTTGCTCTGTAATCAATAGCTACGTAATCAGGTGACAATCAAAGATCAAATTTCGAAGTAGATCAAATTCCATCCCGTTGATAATCAAAGACCATCATCCTTATTCGATCATTATAGTTCATGAAGCAATTGATCACGACTCGTGAGTCGATTCCAGTATACATTTGTGGAGTGCCGAACTTGCATGTGACGTGCCGTTGCTTTTGAAACCCCAATTGGAGTTGCCCTGTTGCTTTGATTACAGAAACACTGAGCTTTTGTTGCTCTGTTGCGAATGGATGGGAATTTTCAAGATTTTTTTCGACCCCAAGAAATTCTTACAATCTAGATAAACATACAGTATTCGAGTAACCAAAGCATCTAGTACATGTTAAGCTTATGTCATTTCGAAGACCAGAACACGAGAAAATTGGCACCATTACATCTTCAAGCATCAGGCTTCACAATTAAAAGACCTCTTCTGATGGTCTTGTCTACTAACAAGGTGAGCCAATACGCTTCACTTCTGCTAGAAATGAAAGATTCATACCAAAGATATATAGAACCATAAATAGGAGATGGTTACACTGCAATTCAATACATTAAAAAATAATAAGACTACAAGGTTTACAGTAGATTATATATATATAAAAGTTCACAGCAACATGCTGGATCTACAAAGAACTGCATTACTAGTTTCATCAGACTAACTCTATGTTCAGGATCAGTCTGCTCCATCCCTCTTAAGAGGATACAACAAAGGAGCCCAGAACATGCAAAACCACAACTATATACTAGACAAGATTCATAAAGAGGAAAAATAAATAAATAACAGGTACACATAATACCCTCAGGGAAGCATTGACGATAATGCTGTCAAGTCATTGCACTTTTAACATTGTGGATTTCAAAATCCCACGTGTGCTCATGGACCAGCATCAATCAACTTCTCTATTACAACCTGCCTCGGAAGTTCTAACTCTTGTCAGATTCTGAACAATCTGCTGTAATAGTAACTTAGTCATGGAGCATCATCAACTCAGTTTCCCAACAAGGAGTAAGGTGAATGGCACCAAACCTCAGTCCAGATCCATGCAGTGTGTATTTTGGAAGCAAAGAGTGTGCTTAGTGTTGTAGTACTTAGCTGCATTATGACCAAGTCGATTACCCAAGAATCTAAACTCTGTCTCTTCTTCATCATCACTATCTATATTTCCTGGAGTGATCCTATTTTGGTAACACCTCCGTCTAAGTAGAAAACAATTAAAATAATAGCTCACAAGTTCTTTCATTCCCCTCTGCTGAAAGGTCAAACGGAGACGGTTCCAGAAATTCCGACCTGAAGATGACGCGTTAAGTTGTGCCAAAGCTTTGAAATCTGCTTCCTCTTCATCTGTCCAAGAAAGTGCAACCTCCTCTCCCATATGATCAAAGCCCCATGCAAAGAAAGCTGGACCAACTTCACGTTTCAACTGAAGCCTCCTTTCTGCTACATGAAACCTGACACATTCTACTGACCCTGGAAATTTGCAGCTACAAAAAACATTTCTACCTTTGCCAATCGAGTCATTGAAAAACAGTGCTTTGCTATCCACATTTGCTGGAGGCCAAACCTTCGTGCCCAACCATTTCACAGTTCCGGGATCATCGTAACTTACAGGAAGCTCACCAGTCCATTGAGGTATGTCTGCCTGATATTCAGGGCCTATAGGTATTTCAATCCTCTGCTGGGTTGTAAAGAGCCAATCATCAGGACATTTATGATGATTCATACCCACATGTTTCCTTTGCACGGTCAGTTCCTGTTGAATGAGTATTAAAGAACCATTTGCATTTTCTAGACCTGTTGTTAACTCATCAATATCCGAATAAGGATACTGAAGTTTCGTAGAACATTTTTCTTTTCCATCAAGCCAGGCACAGGTAGAACTCATGCAGCACTTGCAGACCATTGGAAACATTTCCTGGTAAAAGCCAGACTCAGTACTATCAGTAATCAATATATGATGTTCTAGAGCAAAACCATGTATGAGGAATTACAGCAAAGGTAGAGGAGCATTTATGAAGCTGATCATAAACACTTTCATAATGGTTATACAATAAAGGCCGATACAAAACTACATATGGCACTAAGATAGTAGTAATTAACAAATCATATAACAGACATGTACCACCTGAGACCGCATTACTGAAGCACTTGTGCTAAGCTAACATGAAAGGGACCTCACCCACCCGAGGATTGGCCAAAAGCTAAGACCAACTGCAGTGGACTGACGCTTGGAGAAATTTTTTGGTTCAGGCACCAAAGCCCACCACTGCAGCTACCGGTGCTTGAACCTCAAAAGCTAGCGTCGGTACTTGTACGTCCACCAGGCGCAACGTTTTCAAATTTTTTTTTAACATGTGAAGGTTGGCTTGTCTTTGTTTTTTGTTGCACTTTGAAATGAGGAAGCGATGGCCATGCTGTGGAGGAGAAAAATATAAGCACCTTGTTGGGAAGGCACTGAAATGATGTTTGAGGCACCAACTGCACTGTGGGTGCTCTACGGGGGATCTAGGATAGAGTGAATGAAATGGAAACCACTCGAAAGTACAAGCATGAGTGGCAGCAGCTTTTGGGTGCTAATGGGTGTAATAAGGTCACAGGGAAAATCATTCCTCTTTAAGTGGGCCAGAGTATACAAAAGAGCAGAATCAGGTACACCCTTTTTAGTAGCATTATCATCCCTTCCAGAACTTAGTAATGAACCTGTTGGGCCACGATGGAACCTGTTGTCAAGTAGATAAAAGGGCTTCTATTATCTACTTTGGTTTTGTACTCGTATACAATACCTAGATATTTAAACAAAATATTGCTTCATATTCAAATTAATTTTCATATAAAGCGTACTATAAATGATACTGTAGCCATCAAAATTAATTCGAAAAAATGTACAAAAGTAGTTGAAACTGAGATCAAATTTACATTTCTAGTTGATTAGATGGATCTAAGCATATGTCATATTATCTTTGCTACTGCAATAGCCCATGCATTAAACATTTGGGAAGTTAGCCTTGCTTTATTAAGGCTTTAGGAACCTATTATAACGCGTTATCGATTTCATTTTTACTGGTTTGTAGAGTATTGAATAACAGGGCATACACCAGTCTCTCCTTTCATCTAGTTATCAATTAAGAAGTGTTAACCATCCTGGAGGCCTCTAGAACATGCTCATATATTCAGGTCCATCTATACCATATAACAAACATCAGGAGTTAAAGCTAGACAAAAACTAGTCACTTCCTCTAGTTTTTAATTAATGATGTTAGGACACAATTTAAACTTAGGTTTAACTAAAATAATTCTCCTAATTGAGTATCTTCTTTGAACAATTCCTAATAGCACTATCAGGCTAGTCCCAATGCTGGTTTCATTTTCCATAAATGCAATGCCAAATCAGCAAAGGTGGTGATGCGGCACAGAATTGAAGAAGGGAGAGAGGCAATCGGTTTCATCCAGATGAAACTGGTGATGAACCGTTTCCAACGCGTTGAAACTGAATGAAACCAGCGTTGCAGCTACCAGTTTCATTTTATCGTCTTCCCCATCGATCACGTGCGGTGCCAGCCCCTTGCCAAAATTTCTCCGACCTGTGCTGCCGCTCCCGACATTCCATCGTGCTTTCCCGAGCGCGCGCGCCTCACTGCAGCTGCTATCGCCGCTTTTCCCACGATTCTCCCTCTCCTTCCCCAGTTTTCCTTGTCACTGAAACTAGCGATTTGGATCTGAGAGCTCCAGCGTTGAAGCCTGATGAACTTGCTGGGAGCAAAGGGGCATAGCTCCAGCCAATCCCACAACCTCGTGGCTCCCTCCTCCTCCACATCGTTGAGCAGTGGATCCACATCACAGCAGTTGTGGGAAGGATCCATTCCACCACCAATAGCACAACCGCAGCCAACACAGTTGGAATCCATAGGTGCAGGAGGGTGGCCACATCCCTGGTACGAGACTTTTCTTTTGTTTTATATGTAGATTCCTTCTTCTTCTTCTTCTTCTTTTTGTTTGGATGTTAATCTTCCTATTAAAATTTTTGTATGGATGCAACATGTGTTATTCAGCAGATAGTTTATTTTTGGTGCTTAATTTTTGCGTTCGTGTGTGAAAGCTTGTGAATATTTAGATTGAATGCTGCTCCATTTTTGCGTGCCTTTTCAGTGTGAACATTGCTGCATCCTGGTGTGAAATTAGCGATCCTGATCCATTAAGAAACACCGCCATTGATCCTAAGGTCTTGTTAGATGATTTCATTGCTAAGGATGACATCTTGGTTGATTTAGTTGATCAGACCACATTAATCTTGGATGACATCTTCGGTGTTGCAGGTTCTAATAATGATATCAATGTTCTTGATCAGTCAACCCTTTTCATTGAAGAACTGAAAGGCCATGCTCCTAGAGTCCAGTACTATATTAATGGAAATCAATACAATATTGGCTACTATCTTGCAGATGGAATATATCCGGAATGGGTTGTTTTGTTAAATCTATACCCATGCCTATCACAGAGAAAGAGTATTGAAGGGGCATTTGGTGTCTTACGACGTCGATTTTGCATTATAGATGACCAAGGACAGCTAGAGAGAGTTGTGATAGCTTGCATCATTCTTCACAATATGATAGTTGAATATGAAAAAAAAATGAAGATGATATTACAGAGAATCTTGACATGATAAATGAAGTACATCAATTGTACTGATATGGCTACAACCACCAGAATTCCCCCATGACGAACGTGCTACATTTGAAAGAGTCCTAGATAAAAATGATGACATCAAGGATCTTCGAACTCATAGACAACTCAAAAAGGACTTGGTTGAGCATATTTGGCAGAATTTTAAGCGCCACTAAAGAATCTTTTCAGATATGCTATATGTAATCTATTTCATATGTGCAACATAATTATTAATGAAGTAAATTATTCTATGTTTGTTCTGCCTTATTTATTTGCCAAGATGATTTTTCAATTGCAACTGGCTACACAGTTGATGTGGCACATTTGATCACAACTTTCTGCAGGTATATAAATGCTAGTTTGCCTATGAAACCGCAAGAAATGAAACTGTCCATTGGAGGGATTGTTTTATTGATAGTTTCATAGACACTTTTGATGATGTGGCACATTGGAAACACCAAAATGAAACATAGCATTGGGACTAGCCTCAGAATGCAAGAGCTGGAAAAGGTGAAATTAGAGGCCTTAAGACAAAAAAGATACATTATGCATCAGCTATTAGGCAGTACAACAGACTCAACAAATGGCAGCTTGTCAATGCATGAGACATTAACAAGACCACAAAATGTACAAAGAAATCAGAAAACAAGCAAGCAAAGTAATAATACGATCCCCATACCCCGTGCAGTGCGGGAACCTATGGCACTGGGTAGACCCTTGTTTTAAAAGTAATAATACGATGAACTATTCTACTTTACAATACATAGACTATTCAACACGCCTGTTAGGATACAGGATACACGATGGCATCTCAGTGGAAAAATTGCAAAGGAGAAACCATCATTTGCCAATTTTTAACAAACTAACCACACAACTAACTAGATAGCTCTCCATCTTTGTTTTCTCCAGCTGCCTTTTAAAGTATACAAAAGTAACACAGGACTGTAAATGTTTTTCAAGATAGCGAGCTCCTTTGTCCGGTGGACAATCAGGAAAACAATGCTTCCAGACACGATAGAAACTACTTGGATCTATCAACTTTTTATCTGCATTTTATCCTAAGAAAACGGTTGAGTTCATTCTGTTCTGACTGGAATATATATGGCATATATGCTGTTGGTAAAGCAGCATGTTGAACACGCTACTTCTGACACTAACAATGAATTCAGCCAAAGTACAATGTTTCACTCAGCTGCTGCACCCCATCATGGTGCCAGCATGGAGCTGTTCCTGGCCCCATGCACTGATTACTCATTTTGAGTTCCAATGATAGCATATTTTGAATGCAGAAAGTAACCTAACTATCAAAGAATCTTATCTAGTATGATAACTTGTTAAAACAAGAAGAATAGACACAGTGATACAATCTTTTAATATGGTTAGTACTTGAAAGAAGAGGAAAAAGGTAATGCAGCTCAAGCCAAAAAAGGGAAGAGTGAGACACTGACCAACATTCTTAATTAATCAACACACTAAGACAAAACCGTTCGTTATTAGGAATTAGGAAGAAATTTATCATTTTAATGCTTCAATTGCCATCATCATATCTAGAAAAATCTTGATAACCAGTTATGCAATCACAAAGCGTGAGAAAATAAATGGGTTTGATTGCAAAACTAAATGACATACTAGCACAAATAAGCAACAACACACATTATTCTTACTTAACAAGCAATGCCAACAGAAAAACAAAAACATATGAGAAAGCATTTGAGCATTTCTGAGTGACTAATGTCAAGAAACTAGAACAATTCAGTTATTAAGCAATGAGACAATGTAGCGACCCGATTTTCACCGGCTAGTGAAAACCGTGCCTTGTACCTCTATGTCACTCCCGGGAGTGTGACACGTACATCCCATACAGTTAACATCATAAAAACCATAAGAAGGAATAAATACAAGGCAAGATAATAGAATCTCCAAAGTACATCATCTCAAATTAGTGCTCAAATCTCATGGATACAAAACACGCGGCACGCAGGCCACGAGAGAACATGAAGGAAACTAGCGGAAGCGTCTCACATGTAGATCGGCGGTGAAGACCCAAAGCCCACAAGCACTCGTGTGTAGGCGAGAACGTCACTCCTCTCCGGCGGCTCCGTCGGTAGGTACGGCGGGATCCTCCGAGTCGGCGTCTCGAAAAACATGGTGGGGAAAGCCGTGAGTACTACGCGTACTCAACAAGCCGCAACTACCTAGCAACAATGTATGCATGTTGGGATATATCAAGGGAAGGCAAGGGCTAGCACCTAAAGCAATTAATCCTCAAGTCTATGTGATTCACATCTTTATTATTAGTCAAATTTTATAAGTGGCCTTGCAGGAAACAACACAATCCCGCAAGGGTCAAATTTTATGTCCAAGCACACCTCCACCGGACCACAGCTCGAAGCCGGAAGTAAAACCTATCGTAGGGGAGAAGTAGTAAATGCTAATCAAGCGTGTCGCTCAATGGTGTTGCCCCCTTACCCGAGGGCTAGGCTATACGTATAGATTATATATCTCTCGCAGAGAGTAAGCAACCGTACCCACGTGAAGAGGTACTATAACTACAGCCACCGTCGTGGCTAAAGCACAAGCAACACTCACAAGATCAATAAACAAAGCATCGATCGGCGTGCGCCCGTCCCTCGAGTCCGGGATCCCTAACCACAACGCAGAAAAGGGTCCTGAAGGTGTGAAAGGCCTACCACGGGCCAGGTGGGATATCCTCTACTCATGGGTCGAGACAAAGCTCCAAAAACCCACTAACACTAACTCTACACCACGGCGGGCCCACCGGTCCTCCGCTAAGCGTCTCAATCCAGCTCGCCCATACGGGTCACGTGGTAAGCTAGTATACCAAAGAGCGAGCAACCAGGAACCGGTCCTTATGCTCGCCGGGCGAGTCACCATCCCTCTCCTCAAAACAACAGTCTCAACAAGTGTCACCACAACAGGGGCCCCATAACCCAAGGCCCCTACACAATCGCGCCCGCAACAGTGCGCTCTCCAAACAGAGACTCCCCAAAAGTCTCCCAAGCACCTAACCACCTACACTTGCCCCCGCAAAGGTCCTACAGGGTATCTAGTACGAAACTCGACACCTAAGAAACACCTACAATTTATTTTACACAAAAAAGCATGTATAGTCATCATGGGGTTCAATTAAGCGACTAAGCGGATTCTAAGCATGCGAGTAACAGTAGAACAACCTATGGCAACAGTGGCAAGGATGACATAGTATGGCATAGGTAAACTACAAGTGCAAGTAACCATTTATCATGCATGGATCAATTTAATGCAATTGCTAAGTAGGAGCAAGAGTGGTCAAGGATTGCGGCTTGCTCGCGAAACGCCGGTCCCACGCCGGGTCGGGGTACTCGTACGGCTGCTCCGGCGGGAACTCCTCAAACTGCGGCACGGGCGGAAACTCCTCGTAGCTCTCCGGCGGACGTAACGTACGAAACGGGTTAGGCACGCAAAACGAGAAAAGTACGAGAGTGACGCAACGAACGACGGAATTTACGTCACTAGAACAAAGCTAACAACTACACTAACGCGTAGATCTCGTCGCTACGAATCCAACGCAACCAACCGCGTATTTTTCCGACGCTCCAGGAAAAAGATATGAATTTCCAAAGATTAACGAATTATGGAAATTCAGGAAAATTCAATAAATAGAAATGAAATATTCTCCGGAATATTCCCCGACACGCGGGCACCACGTCGGCGCCAAGTCGATGCCACGTGGGACGACAACTCGGCGCCACATCCGCACTCCTAAGCTACGTGGCGCCACATCGGCAGATGATCACGCCACGCAAGCGGTGACATCCTCGCCACCTCGGCCGCCTCCTAGGCGCCACGCCCGCGAAGATCTGCCACGTCGACGCCACATCGGCGGAAATTCCGCCACGTGGCTGGCCACGCCAGCACCACCGGAACGGGCGGCGCCGCCGGACCGGGCGGGGAGCTCGCCGGAATCGCGTCGCGGTGGCGCTACTGCTCGCCGGCGGCCAAACGGAGACCACCACGGCACTCACCGCGGACTCGCGCACCGCCGGCACCCATCACGAGGATCAGCTCGCCGTGAGGCGGCGGCGCGAGCTCGCCGGAGCTAAGCTCCGCGGCGGCGCGAAAGGGGAAACCCCCGGACACAACCACAACGCAAACCCGACACGCCAAACGGTAGCTCGTGCTCCCCGAACCTACTAGCACTACACGCGACCCCGGGCGACCGTCGGAGTACCGCCGGCGACGAGCAAAACGGCGGCGGAGATCCGAGTTCGACGCCACGCAAGTCAACCAGCTCCGCACGCCTAGATTACGCGCGCACGAGCATCGGCATGGCCGGGCGAAGCTAGAGGAGCTGCCCAAGGAACATGAGCTAGCCTAAAACCTAAGACCCATCGGCGGCCATGGCGCGCGGCGGCCGGACCATGACGGATCGGGTCGATTCGTGGCTAACTCGGGGGAAGAGGAGGGGGAGAGGGGCGCGGGCTCACCAGGGTGCTCGAGCGATGTTCGGACGGGGCGGAGAGGACTTGACGACGCCGCACGACGAAGAGGGGCGGCGGCGGACGGAGAACGACGGGCGGCGTGCGATGGTGATCACGCGCGACGGCGTTCCCGGGCTACAAAGCGACAAGGGTACGGGGGTTAGTACAAGGTTGAAGCTCGGACGATGGAGACAGAGAAACGGAGCTCGAGCTCACCGGAGGGGAAACGACGGCGATGCGCGACGGTGGAGAAGTCGGCGGCTCCTAACTTCCCTTGCCCCGTCCTTCCTCCATCCTCGCGCGAAACACGCCGCGGTGAGCGCCAAACGGACGAGCGGCGAAAGGAGAACCCGTTTGTGGCGGCGTTGCTCACCCGCGTGGCGGGTCGCGCCGGCGGTGTGGCGAGCAGGAGGCGGCGGCGTCTAGGGTTTGGGGGTTCGGCCGGTTTAAAAGAGGGAGAGGGAGCACGGGACGGCAGGCGGTCCGCTAGAATCCGAGCGGACTTCCGAGCGCGGGGCCGGCCGACGTCGAGCGGGTGGGCGGCGCAAAACGACGGGGCGTCGGTCACGGGCGGCGCGCGCGTACGGGCGAGAGGGAGAAGAAAACAGCGCCGGGCCGAGCCGGGCTGTCGGGCGCGCGGGGAAAGAAAAGAAGGAAGGCTGGGCCGCGCGAAGGGAAAGGAAGGAAAAGGAGAGGGAAGGAGTGAGGGAGTTGGGCTGCGGTGGGGAAAATCGGCCCACGAGCGAAGTTTTCAAACGAAATTCGTTTTTGAATTGATTTCTCTTCCAAATTTGCACAAACTTCGTCCAATTTTGATTTTATTCGAAATTTTGAATGGTTACAAATACAAGGGCTGTTACGGACTCCCCCTTACAAGAATCTCGTCCTCGAGATTTCACTCCTCATCCTCAAACAAGTGAGGGAAGTCCTTCCTCAAGTTGTCCTCCATCTCCCAAGTGGCCTCACGCTCGGTGTGGTTACTCCACGTAACCTTGCGTAACCGGATCCCGCGACTCCTCGTTTCCTTGTAGGCCCTGTCCAAGATCCTCACGGGGTACTCCAAGTACTCCAGACCGTCCCGAATATCCAACACATCAGGAGACACCTGCTCCTCTCGGCACACGCAAGCACTTCTTGAGCTGCGAAACATGGAACACATCATGCACTCCGGCAAGGTGTCCCGGCAACACAAGCCGATAGGCGAGATCTCCAATCCTCCTCACCACTCTAAACGGTCCAATGAACCTCGGTGCCAACTTGCCACGCACGTGGAACCTGCGCGTCCCACGAAGTGGAGAGACCTTGAGATAGACAAAGTCATCCACAAAGAACTCCAAAGGTCTCCTCCTCTTATCCGCGTAGCTCTTCTCGTCCGCTCCGGGCAACACGGATATGCTCCCCGACCTGCTCAACCTTCTCCTCGACCTCTCTAACAAGATCTCGGGCCATAGAAGGACCTCTCTCCAACCTCCGACCACATGAGAGGTGTCCCGCACTTCCTCCCATACAAGAGCTCATTCGGCGACATCTTGATGCTCGTCCGGTAAAAGACAGGGAACATAAGGAAAAGAGAACGAAGAAGGTTTAAGCGATAAAAAGAGGAAGATAACTAGATGCTTGCCTCGGTAACCGTTGTTGTAAGAGAACTCAGCAAACGACAGACCGTCCTCCCAACTCTTGCCGTAGGTGAGCACACAAGCTCTCAATATATCCTCCAAGGTCTGGTTCACCCTCTCGGTCCGACCATCCGTCCGAGGGTGATACGCCGTGCCGTAGTCCGGCCTAGTGCCCATCGAAGCATGCAGACTCCTCCGTAACTTAGCCACAAACCGAGGACCACGATCGGACACTATGGTGAGTGGGGCACCATGTAGCCTCGTAATGTTGTCAATGTAGAGACGGGCAAGCTGCTCCACATTGTACTTGGCATTGACGGCAATGAAGTGAGCCGCCTTGGAGAAACGATCCACAATCACCCAAATGGAATCATGGCCCTTCCGCGAGCGAGGCAAACCAACAATGAAACCCATGCCGATGTTTTCCCACTTCCACTTAGGAATCTCCAGAGGCTTGAGCAAACCGGCCGGCTTCGATGCTCGCCTTGACTCTCCCGCAGATATCACACATCCCCACAAACCGAGCAATGTCCCTCTTCATGCCTTCCCACCAAAACTCCGTACGGAGATCCTCATACATCTTTGTGTTCCCCGGGTGGATCGAGTAGCGAGAACAAGTGAGCCTCTCGCAAGATCTCATCTCGAATCCCCGCACCTCCAGGAACCACAATCCGATCCTTGTACCAAAGTACACCATCATCATCCACCCTAAAGCCAGGAGCCTTATCCACCGCCATCTTAGCTTTGATCGAAGCCACCAAACCGTCATCCTTCTGCTTCTCCTTGATCCGATCCCCAAGACAGCTTGGTGATCCTCAACTCGTGGAGATAGTCCTCGGGGATGAGCTCCACTCCATCCCTCATCATCTCCTCAAACACCTCGGATCGACTCGTCATGAGACTAGTGCAATAGGCTTTGCGACTCAGCGCATCCGCAACAACATTTGCCTTGCCAGGGTGGTAGTTGATGCTCAAATCATAATCCTTGATCAACTCAAGCCATCTCCTCTCGCCTCATGTTCAGCTCCGATCGCGTGAAGATATACTTAAGACTCTTATGATCCGTGAAGATCTCACATCCGCCACTAATGAGATAGTGCCTCCAAATCTTCAACGCATGAACAACCGCTGCAACCTCAAGATCATGGGTGGGGTAATGCTTCTCATGTGTCTTCAACCGCCTCGAAGCATAAGCCACAACCTTCCCGTTCCGCATGAGCACACAACCAATCCCCCGAGTGGAAGCATCACAAGACACCCGGAAGTCCCGACTAAGATCCGGCAAGGTGAGTACAGGTGCGGTGGTCAACCTAGTCTTGAGCTCCCGAAAGCTCCTCTCTCGCTGTGGGGTCCACTCAAAGGTGACATTATCCCGCAAGAGCTCCGTCATGGGGCGAGCTATCCGAGAGAAATCCTCAACAAAGCGACGGTAGTACCCAACCATCCCCAAGAATTTCCTCACATCCTTGACACACTGCGGTGACGGCCAACTCACAACCGTCCGAACCTTACCAGGATCCACACACACTCCCTTGGCATTGATGACATGCCCTAGGAAAGCCACCTCCTCAAGCCGTAACCCGCACTTGCCGAACTTGGCATACAACCGATGCTCCTTCACCTCTCCAAGACAACCCTCAAGTGATGTGCATGCTCTTCGGCGGACTTTGAGTACACAAGAATGTCATCAATGAAAACCACCACAAACTTATCCAACTCTGCCATGAAGACCTTGTTCATCATGTTCATGAAGTAAGGAGGGGCATTAGTCAAGCCAAAGGAAGCAACAAGTGAACTCGAACCGCCCGTACTCGATCGGGAAAGACAAGAAGCAAGTTTCGCGGAGGGATGATTAGGCATGGTAGATAACAAATAGAATTGACAAGGCGGTAACAAAGATCCATACCTACTCACGAAGGCGGTCTTAGGAATGTCACACTCGCGGATTTTCATTTGATGATAGCCGGATCTCAAATCAATAGAGGAGAAATACTTGGCACCCTTCAGCTGATCAAACAAATCATCAATCCGCGGCAAGGGGTACTTATTCTTGATGGTGACCTCGTTCAAGGAACGATAGTCAACACACATCCCGTCGCACCATCCTTCTTCTTCACAAACAGAACAGGGGATCCCCAAGGTGAAGCACTTGGGCGAATGAACCCCTTCCTCAACAGATCATCAATCTCCTCCTTCAGGAGGACCAACTCATCGACGGACATCCGATACGGCCTCTTAGCAATAGGGGCCGTGCCAGGGAGAAGATCAATCACAAACTCAACGTCCCGATCCGGCGGATGCCCTGGCAGATCATCGGGAAAGACCTCGGGATACTCACAAACCACAGGATCTGCTCCAAAGGTAAACCCTCCAAGTGACACAGCTGCTCCGGCAAACGAGGCGCTATGGGGGTGAACCTCACAAGAACCCCACGGTGACTCACCAAGGTCACTATCCTCTCCTCACACTCGGATCACACCCTTGTTCCTCGGTCAACCAGTCCATACCCAAGATCACCTCAATACCACTCGAAGGCAAAAGAATTAGATCCGCCAAGAATCGCTCTCCCTCAATCACAATCCGAACTCCTCTCGCAACCCAAGTGACACTTGGCTACCCCAAGTGGTGAAGTGGTGACAACAGGAGACCCAAGCAAGACAAGTAGGAATCTTAAGCTTCGTAACGAACGCAGACGAGACAAACGATCTAGTCGCACCAAGTATCGAAAAGAACGAAGCTAAACAAGACTCAACCAAGAACTCACCAAGCACAACGTCGGGGCCTGCTCGTGCGTCCTCTCGTGGTGACGTGGTGAAGCCTAGCACGGGAAGCGCTCTCGCTGCGGCGGCTGCCTAGCCGCCGACCGCACAGGACGGGGAGCACCGCGGAACCGCTGCTGCTCGTGGCTGTGCTGCCGGCCTCGGTGCGGTGAAGGTGGTAGGAGCTCTCGACCCAAGTTGGGACACGCGTAGTACTTATGTCCCGGCTGCCCACACCGGAAGCACTCGTTGGCGAAGGGCATCCCATCGCTCGGGGGCCTCCACCCCGACTCGCTGTGGTGCTCGGAGCACGCCGGTACTGCTGCCCCTGTGGTGCAAACCGCCTCTGTCCGTAACCTCCAAACCGTCCCTCGCAGTGGACGTGCGAACTCGCTGCCGTGGCCCACCAAACCTCGGTCTCTGCTGCCCTCCGGAACGGTCCATCCGACCAGCTGTCCTCTTGTGAGACTCTGCGCGTCTCACCCTCTCAAGACCATCCTCAACCTCAATGGCCTTATCCACACGCTCCTTCGGGGTAGAGCACCCCGCCACGTGGAGAGCAATCTCAGCCTTGAGACCCCGCTTGAAGTAGTAGATCTTGTCCTCGCTCGGGGGAAGATAGAAAACCACCGTTGACGGTCCTTATGGTCCAATTTTACCGTCAACATATTGCATCTTTTTGAATCAAACACCATCACCAAGAATAGACATAGGGATTATTTCTAACAAATTCCACTAGTCTTGGTGAAATGATGAATGCAGGTGCAATTCATATGAAAACAGGGGAAAACATGCACGAAACATGGACTTTGCAATCGACGGATTTTCCCTGGACTAAAGAATATCGTCCAAAAGCCCAAAACCACAAAACAGGGCCTCAACATCAAACCAAGCAAGTGGATTGGGCCAAGTACACAGCCGGAGGAAGGCACCGGAGAAGAACCAAGCCCGGGGAGCCTGAGCCGCTTCGGCCGAACCGCCCTACCGGTTCGGCCGAACCGACAGTGGGCCCCCCGGCCCACTTTTCTCCGGCGGTTCGTCACCGACGTCCGGAGGTCGGTTCCACCTGCAATTAATACCACCGACGTCCGGAACCGCCTCCAAGTTGCCGACCTTCCAAGGTTATAAATAAAGGGCTAGACCCCCTCTCTCAACACACCACCAACATCAAGATAGAAGACAAAATTCTCATCCTTAGGCCAAGGGCCTCTTGTATCTTAGTAGAATAGGAGAGAGGGCAAGGAAGAGGAAGGAGTGTTCCTCCCTTTTATAAAGTGGAGTAGTATTTCCTTTCCTTTTACCTTGGCGTGTAAACACTCTTTTAGGTGATTTATACGTGGTGATCTACTTATCTATCGTGACATATCTTTGTTAGACGTAATTCTTGTTATACTTGTTTACGGGATCATCGCTTCGCAAGAAGTGCTCTAGCTTTCTGAACTCGGCTCTAGGCCGAGGCTAGAGTAGCGGTCAATAGCATAGACGTGGTGTCTAGGCCGGAGATCGCCTTTGTTTGCCGTGTGCCCCACGGTTTGTAGAGGTAGGTGGCAGGAAGTGACAGCCCCGTCATCCAAAGGAACCCTCCACGTTCGGGTACATAGTAGAGCTTTCGTAGACCGGAGTGGCTTGGCAGACCAAGCCTAAGACGGTGCCCGAAGTAAACAAGTCTAGCTTGCGTTCGTCTACCTTTAAAGGATAAATAGATAAGAGTCACCCTCTCGACCCTATTTTGCTACGTTGTCTTGGTTGTCCTTGGGTAAACTAACCTTGTTGCAGAAATACTCCGTTCCCTCGCGGATATAAATACGATACCTTGGAATACTCCCGGTGAAGTGCTACAACGGTATTCCGTGCGCTTGCGGATTTATTCGTGACGTAAGAAATACCAACAAGCATTTCCGGCGCCGTTGCTCGGGAGCGGTTGTTATCTTTGTAACGAATCAGGTTTGCCCTCGTAATCTATCTTACTTACCGTTCTGTTTTTATTTTTTCCTTACATTCAAAATTTCACAAAAACATATCATGGAGTCACACCCAACCATCCCATCTTTCTCCACTCCACGGGGTGAACTCTTAGAGCCACCATCATCATCACAACCTATTTCTTCACCTGGCTATGAGTTCTCCCCGATTACATTTCGATGATTAGAGGTTTATCCTTTTCGGGTTTTAAACATGAAAATCCTTATGAACACTTGCGAGAGTTTGAACATTTGTGTTCATGCCGATTGATCCATGGCATGACACAAGAAACATTGAAGTGGAAGTTGTTTCCCTTCTCTCTCAATGAGAAGGCGAAGCAATGGTACACTTACACCGCTAAGAGAGTGAACGGTGATTGGAAAGAATTGCGAGACAAATTTTGTCTAGCATTCTTCCCCGTGTCTCGTATCACTTCTCTACGAGCGGAAATAATAAGCTTTCGACAAGAAGAAAAGGAAACCTTGAGCGCGGCATGGATTCGGTTCTGTTCTCTAACGTACTCCGGACCAGAATTGTTGCTCCCCGAACCCGTTTTATTACAACACTTTTATTCGGGATTGAGCAACGATACCGCACTTTATCTTGACACGGCCGCGGGTGGATCTTTTTCTCATAAGACCATAGCGGAAGCACACGAACTTTTGGATCGAATTGTGGAAAACACACCTTTTTCCGCCGACTTACTCGTAGAGCCGTGAGTCGAAGATGAGGAACTCGTTGTGCAAGAGACACAGCACTTGGTGCCCATGATGGAGCACCTAGCACTCGAGTCCTCATCTAACACAAGAACAATGATAGAGGAAGATGAACCTCTTGAGTTCCCATTTGAGTTCAAGGAAGAAATTTTTGAAGATTTTGGAAACACCTTGAACTACTCCTATCAAAAGAAACCAGCACTCCCGCACCAACTCCCGAACCTATTGAAAAATCTATTCTCTTAAAAACTGTTCGGAAGTTGACAAGCAATCATGAGTGATGAATGGTTGATAGAAAACGAACTTTCTTCGGAAGTTCTTCGACTTGATCATCCTAGATCAACCATTCGTGGCTCAATTCGGGGAGTAATGGTAGATATTCTCTATAATCCTCTAGTAGGTGCCAACATCATGTCCGAATCTTTTGCTTCAACTTTATTTGGAAACGAGACATGGGCACCTTCCGACAAACTCCTTAAAGCCTCACCGGGGCAATTTTTTGAGAGTTTGGGGATCATTAGAGATGTTTGCATTAAGCATAATGAAGCAAAGGTTTCCCTGGACTTTCACGTTTTCGAATCTTGGATTTCGATGTTTTGGTCTGGTCATCCCATAGAAAAGTTTTTCTTAGGGATATCACCTTTAGGAACCTTAGACTTCACCCTCGGCAAGAAAACTTTTTCTCTTCCTATCATTCATGCACAAAACTCTTTTGCCGAGGAGCCGCTTGTGGAAGAAGAATGCATGGAGGAGGTTATGGCAATTTTTCCTCATGAAAACCCCGAATCATCCTTGGATGAAGATGCTCTTGATTTCATTTTGGAAGAGGATGATTCGGCGGAAACTTTTGAGCTGCCCGAAACTTTTACACCTACGCCACCTCCCGTAGAACTCAAAACTCTTCCACCAGGCTTGCGCCACGTTTTTCTTCACGGAAATCCCGAAACCCCCGTCATCATAAGTGACAAGCTTTCGGAGGAGGAAACTGCAAAACTCTTAGCCGTGCTAGAAAAACATCACTCCGTTTTTGGGTACTCGCTTGGAGACCTCAAGGGAATTAGCCCCGCTCTTTGCACCCATCGCATTCCCATAGGCCCCGATAGTACACCATCTAGGGAACCTCAAAGGAGGTTGAACAATGCGATGCGGGAGGTCGTTAAAAAGGAGGTCTTAAAACTTTTACATGCCGGCATTATCTATCCCTGTTCCACACAGACGAGTGGGTGAGTCCAAGGCAGGTTGTACCCAAGAAGGGAGGAATGACGGTCATCCGTAATGACAAAAATGAGTTGATCCCTCAACGCACCGTCACGGGATGGAGGATGTGCATAGATTACCGGAAACTTAACAAGGCTACAAAGAAGGATCATTTTCCGCTGCCCTTCATCGATGAGATGTTGGAACGTCGGCAAATAATTCTTTCTTTTGTTTCCTTGATGGGTATTCAGGATATCATCAAATCCCCATCCATCCCGACGATCAAAGTAAGACCACTTTCACATGCCCCTATGGAACTTACGCCTATCGACGAATGTCCTTTGGGCTTTGCAATGCACTGCTTCTTTTCAACGTTGCATGATGTCTATCTTTTCTCGACATGATCGAAGAGATTATGGAAGTATTCATGGATGATTTCTCCGTTTATGGAAAAACCTTTGATCATTGTTTAGAAAATTTAGACAAAGTCTTGCAACGTTGTCAAGAAAATGATTTAGTGCTCAATTGGGAAAAATGCCATTTCATGGTTAGAGAAGGCATAGTTCCAGGGCATTTAATTTCTCGAAAGGGGGATAGAGGTGGACAAAGCTAAATTAGAAGTTATAGAAAAGCTTCCACCTCCTCGTGAATATTAGGGGCATTCGCAGCTTTCTCGGGACATGCGGGGTTCTATCGTCGTTTTATCAAAGATTTCTCTCAAATTGCTAGACCCCTTACAAATCTACTTGCGAAGGATGCACCCTTTGAGTTTATCGATGAATGCATGACTCGCTTTCACTACCCTTAAAAATGCACTCATCTCAGCGCCAATCATCCAACCCCCGATTGGACGCTGCCTTTGAGATAATGTGTGATGCTAGTGATTTTGCCGTAGGGGCTGTTCTTGGCCAAACTAGAGATAAAAAGCATCATGCAATCTCCTATGCAAGCAAAACCTTGACTCGGAGCTCAATTAAATTACACTACCACCGAAAAAGAGCTCCTTGTCGTCGTTTTTGCTTTTGATAAGTTTAGATCCTACTTGACTGGAGCAAAAGTCATTGTTTACACCGATCATGCTGCTTTAAAGTTTTTGCTCAATAAGAAGGATGCTAAACCCCGTTTGATACGATGGGTTCTTCTACTCCAAGAATTTGATGTAGAAATCCGTGATAAAAAAGGAGTAGAAAATTCCGTGGCGGATCATTTGTCGCGTATACAATTCACTAACCTGCAGGAATTACCCATCAATGATTTCCTACGTGACGACATGCTGCTCCTAATAAGGGACTCACATCCATGGTACGCCGACATTGTGAACTTCATGGCAACGGGTACGTACCACCCGGAAAGAGCAAGAAACGACTCATCTATGAGAGTCGCCGTCACTTATGGGAAGAACCCTTCCTTTACCGTGTCTCGCGCCGATGGATTGCTAAGGCGATGTGTGCCCATACCCGAGAGCACACGAATCATTGAGAAGTGCCATGCATCGCCATACGGGGACACTACGGCGTGTTTCAGTACACAGTGCCAAGATATGGCAAAGTGGTTTCTTTTGGCCAGCCATGTACGAAGACACAAAGGAATTTGTCGAGCGATGCCCGGAATGTCAAAGAGTTGGAGGCATCACGGCAAGAGATGCAATGCCCCTCAACTACAATTTACAAGTCGAGCTCTTCGACGTATGGGGCATTGACTTCATGGGACCGTTCACCAAGTCACATGACTGCGAATACATCTTGGTGGCGGTAGACTACGTGTCTAAGTGGGTAGAAGCAATGCCTTGCAGGGCCGCAAATGCCAAGCATGCTCGCCGGATGTTCCACGAAATTATCTTCCCGAGGTTTGGAACACCGAAGCTAGTGATAAGCGACGGAGGGTCTCACTTCATTGATAAGACCTTCCGACGCTTCCTAAGAGAACTTGGATCAAGGCATAATATCGCTACTCCATACCACCCTCAAACCAAGTGGGCAGGCCGAGACCTCAAACAAGCAAATCAAGCGGATCCCGCAAAAGACCGTAACGAAATGGGGAAGGGATGGAAGGACAAGCTACCCGATGCACTATGGGCATACCGTACAGCATATAAGACACCCATAGGCATGTCCCCATACCAGCTCGTGTACGGGAGAACATGTCATTTACCCGTCGAGACGGAACACCGAGCGTATTGGGCCATCCGGAAATAGAACATGGACCTTAATGGTGCCGGACGCAAAAGAAAAATGGAGATAGCTGAGTTAGAAGAATGGAGAGACAAAGCTTACCACAACTCAGCTATATACAAAGAAAGGACAAAAAGGTGGCACGACAAAAAGATAAAGATAAAGGTATTCAAGGTTGGAGATAAAGTCTTGCTATTCAATTCACGGGTGAAACTCTTCGGGCATGGAAAATTAAGAAGTAAATGGGACGGACCATACACGGTTATCGACACCTCGTCACATGGAGCAATCACACTTCAAGACGACGAAGGTAAAATATTTAAGGTAAATGGTCAGCGCCTTAAAATTTATTTCGAGCCCGATAAAGATAAAGAATTTGATGTCATGCACTTGATTGATTTGAAATATCTCTCATGATATCCCCCGTTTTACTTCATCACCCGTAGCAGTACTTTCCTTTGAATAAATATAGCAAGAAATAAACCAGAAAAAAGAAGGAAACCGAGAGGAAGAAAAGGCAGTCCGGCCGAACCCCACTTTGTGGTTCGGCCGAACCGGCCTCGATCTCCCCGGCGCCCATCTTTTGCCAAAAATCCAATATCTCCTTCCCTCCTTTCTTTATTTTCTGCTGGAAAATAAAAACCTTGTCGAGCGCGCTCGGGGTAGAAAACCCCTATTTATACTTCTCCTCTCCACCCAATCTTTTCATCTCCTCCACTTCCTACATCATGAGCGAACATAGCAGCGCCTCGTCCGACATCTCGGACGGCAGCAGCAAAAGGAAGAAGCCCCATGAATGGATTGAAGAAGGCGAAGCACTCGACAACGCTATCCGCCTCATTGAGGAGCTTCGCCGGCAGTTAGAGCGCGCCAAAAAAGAGAATGGGGTTCTCCGTAACCTCTACAACCACCTCGAGAGGGAGAAGAAGAAGGATGAAGACCTCATCGAGACCCTCACTCGGAGGATGGGCGCGGTACGACCTCGCCTTAGAGATGATCGAAGAAGAGAAGGCGAAACTGCGGGAGGAGGAGAGGAAAATTAAGAAAGATTAAGAGTAGGACGTAGAACGCATAAACCTTAGAAATCTTTCGATCCTTTTTGTAATACGCCTACTGTTTTAATTCAATCATATTAGTGCTCCCCGGGCTTCCATACCAGCAGAGCAAATTTTGTTTCCAAATGTCTTTTGTCTATCTTTTGAAGGAAACAGGCAAAAAGGCAAGTGTGGGGGGGACATCGCGGAAAGCAAAGACAAACACACGCGAAGCGCGCAGAAACATCACGAGGAAAACAACACAAACACAAGCTGCGAAACGGAGCGCAAGTGAGGCCTGAGCCGCTCGGCCGAACCCAAAAGGGTGGTTCGGCCGAACCCCGGTGGGTCCCACTCAGCCCTCGCTTCCTCGTGGCACTTGAGTTTGTTTCTCACACTTCCTTTTTGCCTACCTTATTTGTCAAGTTCATTCCGAGACGCGAAAAACAATTACTAAAACTTGACCAACTAAAATTTGGGAAGATTTCTTTTGAATACCTTTGAAAATCCCAAGTCTCTCCCTAATACTCTCATGATGATCTTGCACACTTTTTATTACTCGCTTCATCACCACTTGCCCGTGAACAAATAATCAAATCCATAGGACCCATGTTTTTCTAGATTATTGGCAAGTGTGATATGGCTCGACGAAATGATCTTATGCTTAGCTTACCGAGTCCTTGGGAATTTTATTTCACAAAACAAAAATACCATGGCTTCATGCTCCTCTCTTGATACAAAAATGCCTACCAATGCCATATGACGATCATACCTTGCAAAACTTACATACATATGCTGCTTGTGTTTGCAATGAGCTTTACCAAAATTGAGTGACCCTAGAGAGAAACTTGTCATGCTCTCTTGATCAAGAGCACGTACACTCCACCAAAAAAGGGCTAAACTCCTACACCGGGAGCTAGCACCCCACCAAAATAAAGACACTCTCGCTTGCACCTCTTTTTACCTCTCTCTCTCTCAATCACGCATAAACAAGACATGGCTATGTAGAAAGAAAAGCTCACACGGATGAGCAATGAAAAGCTCACACGGATGAGCAATGAAAAGAAAGCTCACAAAGATGAGCAATGAAAAAGAGAAGAGATGCTCAAGCATAGAGCAAGAAAAGAAAAGAAAGAAAATAAAAAGATAGCCATGTTTTGAAAATGCAAAATAAAGAGGGGTCAATTACAATAGGAGTTGTCACTTTTTCATATCCATACACACACGCACTTCTTGATCAAGGTTGCATGACTTGGCTTCTCCATGGATCCTTTCTTTTGGCTTAGCAATATTTGTGATACAAGTATGCCTCTCTCATTCCCTACCGAGCTCCACATACAAGCCTAAAAAGTAGGAAAAAGAGAGGCAACACAATGCCTTGGTGAGGAAAACACTTTTTGAGCGATTCAAGAGAATCAAAGAGGAGCGGGAGTCATGTTGTTTATTTTCAAAACTTTCAAAAACCCAAGGTGCTTAGTGAGCAAAAGTATAGTGACTTGAGTCATGAGCTGTTCCACTTATCAATCATCCAAGAATGCATGTTAGCCACCGTCATGTTCACAAGTAAAACGGTGTGGCTTGTAATAACATGTGTGCAGGTCTCTAAGAGGAGAGATCTCTCAACTTACGCTCCCACCTTTACTCGAGGACGAGCAAAGAGCTAAGTGTGGGGGTCTTGTTGACGGTCCTTATGGTCCAATTTTACCGTCAACATATTGCATCTTTTTGAATCAAACACCATCACCAAGAATAGACATAGGGATTATTTCTAACAAATTCCACTAGTCTTGGTGAAATGATGAATGCAGGTGCAATTCATATGAAAACAGGGGAAAACATGCACGAAACATGGACTTTGCAATCGACGGATTTTCCCCGGACTAAAGAATATCGTCCAAAAGCCCAAAACCACAAAACAGGGCCTCAACATCAAACCAAGCAAGTGGATTGGGCCGATACACAGCCGGAGGAAGGCACCGAGAGAAGAACCAAGCCCGGGGAGCCTGAGCCGGTTCGGCCGAACCGCCCTACCGGTTCGGCCGAGCCGACGGTGGGCCCCCCGGCCCACTTTTCTCGGCGGTTCGTCACCGACGTCCGGAGGTCGGTTCCACCTGCAATTAATACCACCGACGTCCGGAACCGCCTCCAAGTTGCCGACCTTCCAAGGCTATAAATAAAGGGCTAGACCCCCTCTCTCAACACACCACCAACATCAAGATAGAAGACAAAATTCTCATCCTTAGGCCAAGGGCCTCTTGTATCTTAGTAGAATAGGAGAGAGGGCAAGGAAGAGGAAGGAGTGTTCCTCCCTTTTATAAAGTGGAGTAGTATTTCCTTTCCTTTTACCTTGGCGTGTAAACACTCTTTTAGGTGATTTATACGTGGTGATCTACTTATCTATCGTGACATATCTTTGTTAGACGTAATTCTTGTTATACTTGTTTACGGGATCATCGCTTCGCAAGAAGTGCTCTAGCTTTCGAACTCGGTTCTAGGCCGAGGCTAGAGTAGCGGTCAATAGCATAGACGTGGTGTCTAGGCTGGAGATCGCCTTTGTTTGCTCGTGTGCCCCACGGTTTGTAGAGGTAGGTGGCGGGAAGTGACAGCCCTGTCATCCAAAGGAACCCTCCACGTTCGGGTACATAGTAGAGCTTTCGTAGACCGGAGTGGCTTGGCGGACCAAGCCTAAGACGGTGCCCGAAGTAAACAAGTCTAGCTTGCGTTCGTCTACCTTTAAAGGATAAATAGATAAGAGTCACCCTCTCGACCCTATTTTGCTACGTTGTCTTGGTTGTCCTTGGGTAAACTAACCTTGTTGCGAAATACTCCGTTCCTCGCGGATATAAATACGATACCTTGGAATACTCCCGGGTGAAGTGCTACAACGGTATTCCGTGCGCTTGCGGATTTATTCGTGACGTAAGAAATACCAACAACCACGAAGGGAAATGAGATGAAGAGATAGCAACATAGAACGTGCTAAGTATGAAATCATTGGAAAAAGTAGATAGTGACTATTTGAGATGCAAAATTGAATAAGAGTTTTTGACCTGCTCGGTGGATACGTCACGAGGTGAGTAGCGGGACAGCTCAGTCCACCTGTGGTAGTACTCGGGCACACTCATAGATCCCATCCTCAAGTTACGGAACTCGGCCGCCTTCCTGTCCATCACTCCCTTGGGGATGTGCTGAGCTCCGAACTCCTGCTCAAACTCATCCCAAGAGATACTGTCTCGGGTCCTCGTGGTTGGTCACGTAAGTGTCCCACCACGCGCCGGCTGCACCTCCGAGCAAGTAAGTAGCAAGTGACACACACTCGGCGTCGGTGCACTCCATCATCACTAGCTGCTTGGACACGATCCCGAGCCAGCTGTCGGCGTCCAAGGGATCGGTGCGGTGAGAGAACGTCTCGGCTGCAGTCCGCGGAAGGCCTCCTTCCTCAAGTCGGACCGGCCGCGGCCTGCGTGCCGTGGCTGCTGCTGCTGCAAGATCCGCTCGTGGTGCTGCTGCTGCTGCCGCTGCTGCTGCTGTAGCATCCGCATCGGACCCCCAAGGATGTGGGTCCGGTTCGCCATCACGTCGGCGAGAGTCCGCACGGGGGAGGCGGTGGTGCCTCCCGCTGTCCCGCATCCTCCTCGCTGCTCAGCACCCTCCCGCTGGTCCGGTGCCTCCTCCCGCTGCTCGGCACCCTCCTCGCTGTCCAGCAGCCTCTCGGCTCTTCTGCCGCGGGGTCGAGTGGTGCCTCTCCACCGCGACCACGCCCACGGCCACGAGCACCTACGGCTCCTCCTCCACGACCACGGCCTCTCGCACCGCGGCCTCGCGCAGCTGCTGCGGGAGCTGCACGACCTCCGCCACGACCACGACCACGCCCACGACCTGCGGGGGCTGGCCGTCTCCGTCCATCGCAGCCTGCTCAAACCGCACGTGGAGACCTCTTCCTCTCGGCATCCGCTGTCGGGACGAAATCCAAGGTTAGAGTGTTACTCAAGAATTATCTTCAAATCTTGAATTAAAACTATGATGCATGCTAGAACAATTGTCTAAACAAACATAACAGTCATTATCCGTTCGATCCATCTTGCATAGATAGCTTCGATCGACGAGAGATTTCAAAGTGTGATGAATTGGAGTTTAGCTGATTAGAATACTAGATTATGTCCTTAAGCGGGAGTTTACTAACGACGGTTCTCGTTCCTACGAGACAAGTATGGCTCCGATACCAATCGTAGCGACCCGATTTTCACCGGCTAGTGAAAACCGTGCCTTGTACCTCTATGTCACTCCCGGGAGTGTGACACGTACATCCCATACAGTTAACATCATAAAAACCATAAGAAGGAATAAATACAAGGCAAGATAATAGAATCTCCAAAGTACATCATCTCAAATTAGTGCTCAAATCTCATGGATACAAAACACGCGGCACGCAGCCACGAGAGAACATGAAGGAAACTAGCGGAAGCGTCTCACATGTAGATCGGCGGTGAAGACCCAAAGCCCACAAGCACTCGTGTGTAGGCGAGAACGTCACTCCTCTCCGGCGGCTCCGTCGGTAGGTACGGCGGGATCCTCCGAGTCGGCGTCCGAAAAACATGGTGGGGAAAGCCGTGAGTACTACGCGTACTCAACAAGCCGCAACTACCTAGCAACAATGTATGCATGTTGGGATATATCAAGGGAAGGCAAGGGCTAGCACCTAAAGCAATTAATCCTCAAGTCTATGTGATTCACATCTTTATTATTAGTCAAATTTTATAAGTGGCCTTGCAGGAAACAACACAATCCCGCAAGGGTCAAATTTTATGTCCAAGCACACCTCCACCGGACCACAGCTCGAAGCCGGAAGTAAAACCTATCGAGGGGAGAAGTAGTAAATGCTAATCAAGCGTGTCGCTCAATGGTGTTGCCCCCTTACCCGAGGGCTAGGCTATACGTATAGATTATATATCTCTGCAGAGAGTAAGCAACTGTACCCACGTGAAGAGGTACTATAACTACAGCCACCGTCGTGGCTAAAGCACAGACAACACTCACAAGATCAATAAACAAAGCATCGATCGCGGGCGCCCGTCCCTCGAGTCCGGGATCCCTAACCACAACGCAGAAAAGGGTCCCGAAGGTGTGAAAGGCCTACCACGGGCCAGGTGGGATATCCTCTACTCATGGGTCGAGACAAAGCTCCAAAAACCCACTAACACTAACTCTACACCACGGCGGGCCCACCGGTCCTCCGCTAAGCGTCTCAATCCAGCTCGCCCATACGGGTCACGTGGTAAGCTAGTATACCAAAGAGCGAGCAACCAGGAACCGGTCCTTATGCTGCCGGGGCGAGTCACCATCCCTCTCCTCAAAACAACAGTCTCAACAAGTGTCACCACAACAGGGGCCCCATAACCCAAGGCCCCTACACAACTCGCGCCCGCAACAGGCGCTCTCCAAACAGAGACTTCCCAAAAGTCTCCCAGCACCTAACCACCTACACTCGCCCCCGCAAAGGTCCTACGGGGTATCTAGTACGTAAACTCGACACCTAAGAAACACCTACAATTTATTTTACACAAAAAAGCATGTATAGTCATCATGGGGTTCAATTAAGCAACTAAGCGGATTCTAAGCATGCGAGTAACGAGTAGAACAACCTATGGCAACAGTGGCAAGGATGGCATAGTATGGCATAGGTAAACTACAAGTGCAAGTAACCATTTATCATGCATGGATCAATTTAATGCAATTGCTAAGTAGGAGCAAGAGTGGTCAAGGATTGCGGCTTGCTCGCGAAACGCCGGTCCCACGCCGGGTCGGAGTACTCGTACGGCTGCTCCGGCGGGAACTCCTCAAACTGCGGCACGGGCGGAAACTCCTCGTAGCTCTCGCGCGGACGGAACGTACGAAACGGGTTAGGCACGCAAAACGAGAAAAGTACGAGAGTGACGCAACGAACGACGGAATTTACGTCACTAGAACAAAGCTAACAACTACACTAACGCGTAGATCTCGTCGCTACGAATCCAACGCAACCAACCGCGTATTTTTCCGACGCTCCAGGAAAAAGATATGAATTTCCAAAGATTAACGAATTATGGAAATTCAGGAAAATTCAATAAATAGAAATGAAATATTCTCCGGAATATTCCCCGACACGCGGGCACCACGTCAGCGCCAAGTCGATGCCACGTGGGACGACAACTCGGCGCCACATCCGCACTCCTAAGCTACGTGGCGCCACATCGGCAGATGATCACGCCACGCAAGCGGTGACATCCTCGCCACCTCGGCCGCCTCCTAGGCGCCACGCCCGCGTAAGATCTGCCACGTCGACGCCACATCGGCGGAAATTCCGCCACGTGGCTGGCCACGCCGCACCACCGAACGGGCGGCGCCGCCGGACCAGGGCGGGGAGCTCGCCGGAATCGCGTCGCGGTGGCGCTACTGCTCGCCGGCGGCCAAACGGAGACCACCACGGCACTCACCGCGGACTCGCGCACCTGCCGGCACCCATCACGAGGATCAGCTCGCCGTGAGGCGCGCGCGCGAGCTCGCCGGAGCTAAGCTCCGCGGCGGCGCAGAAGGGGAAACCCTCCGGACACAACCACAACGCAAACCCGACACGCCAAACGGTAGCTCGTGCTCCCCGAACCTACTAGCACTACACGCGACCCCGAGCGACCGTCGGAGTACCGCCGGCGACGAGAAAACGGCGGCGGAGATCCGAGTTCGACGCCACGCAAGTCAACCAGCTCCGCACGCCTAGATTACGCGCGCACGAGCATCGGCATGGCCGGCGAAGCTAGAGGAGCTGCCCAAGGAACATGAGCTAGCCTAAAACCTAAGACCCATCGGCGGCCATGGCGCGCGGCGGCCGGACCATGACGGATCGGGTCGATTCGTGGCTAACTCGGGGGAAGAGGAGGGGGAGAGGGGCGCGGGCTCACCAGGGTGCTCGAGCGAGGTTCGGACGGGGCGGAGAGGACTTGACGACGCCGCACGACGAAGAGGGCGGCGGCGGACGGAGAACGACGGGCGGCGTGCGATGGTGATCACGCGCGACGGCGTTCCCGGGCTACAAGGCGACAAGGGTACGGGGGTTAGTACAAGGTTGAAGCTCGGACGATGGAGACAGAGAAACGGAGCTCGAGCTCACCGGAGGGGAAACGACGGCGATGCGCGACGGTGGAGAAGTCGGCGGCTCCTAACTTCCCTTGCCCCGTCCTTCCTCCATCCTGCGCGAAACACGCCGCGGTGAGCGCCAAACGGACGAGCGGCGAAAGGAGAACCCGTTTGTGGCGGCGTTGCTCACCTGCGTGGCGGGTCGCGCCGGCGGTGTGGCGAGCGAGGAGGCGGCGGCGTCTAGGGTTTGGGGGTTCGGCCGGTTTAAAAGAGGGAGAGGGAGCACGGGGCGGCGAGCGGTCCGCTAGAATCCGAGCGGACTTCCGAGCGCGGGGCCGGCCGACGTCGAGCGGGTGGGCGGCGCAAAACGACGGGCGTCGGTCACGAGCGGCCGCGCGCGTACGGGCGAGAGGGAGAAGAAAAACAGCGCCGGGCCGAGCCAGGCTGCTTGGGCCGCGCGGGGAAAGAAAAGAAGGAAGGTCTGGGCCGCGCGAAGGGAAAGGAAGGAAAAGGAGAGGGAAGGAGTGAGGGAGTTGGGCTGCGGTGGGGAAAATCGGCCCACGAGCGAAGTTTTCAAACAGAATTCGTTTTTGAATTGATTTCTCTTCCAAATTTGCACAAACTTCGTCCAATTTTGATTTTATTCGAAATTTTGAATGGTTACAAATACCAGGGCTGTTACAGACAAGCAGTACCCAAAGTAATTGAAATCACCTGCAAAAGAGAACAATTTGCCATGCTGGCCCGGCGAGCTCTCTTCTGATTCAGCGCCTCCCTCACCGCTAACGCCATTGAAAAGTACCCATCCGTACACGCAGCAGCGATGGAGTAGCCATTTTGGGAGTTCTCAGCGAGCACCCTTACCCAGTCCAGCATCCCCAGGATATCCCCCTCTTCCTCTTCAACATAATATCTTTTTTTCCCCTCTCAATGCAGTTCAACAACGGATCTTGCTTTTTCCCTCCATTGGCACAATTGAACAGTGTTTTGTTCTTCCGCCCAACACCGTCCAAAAATGGCCCTTGAGCTTCCACGAGCCTCTGGATCCAGCGATCTAAGGCACCGAGATATTTGGCGTAGAGAAGTTTGACGGGGGCCCCGAGGGAGGTCTCCAGGCCGGCGGATTCGGCGGCCGCCGCCCAGCCGCCGTCGATGGGGGCGGAGGACAATGCGGCGTACCCTCCCGCGGAGCGAACGGCGAGGAAGAGGCGGAGGAGATCCACGCGCCGACCGGCACCGAGCGCCGCGGGAAGAGGCCACGCCTCGCGCCTGCCGGGGTAGGCCTTCGGCAAGAACGCGGCGACGACGACCTCGAACGCCTTCGATGGGTCGGAGGCCACAACATCGTCGGGGATTGACAGATCGGTACACAAGCCGACGGACTGCAGCTTGCTGAGGATGGCTAGGACGGACTCAGCGGAGTCCATGGACAGGGAAGGCCTCGCCGGCGGCGAGGTCACGACGGTGGGCCACAGTGACTCATTTCTTTTTTATTTATGAGTGAAATGTCCAATACTGTTTCGACTTGATGAATACATAACAATTAATATGTTTTAAATTCTAAATGATGATATCTGGATACCTCACTAGAAGGCACTAGAAGCTACAGACAGCTGTTGTCTATGAGTGTCTTGGTTATTATACACAACAAAATAGATGATTTATACAATACACTGTTTTTTAATATGTATGTATGCTATTTAATTTATTCATGAAATTATAAAGCAAAGTGATAAAGTGTGAATTTGATTTTGCAACCAATTTATTGTGCAAAGCAAATATAACATTTGTTCTTTTTGCCATGTTGTCTTTGAAATCTTTATCTTTAAAGGTTGAATTTGCTAAATGGCAAAGATCAAATTGCAAAAGAGAAGTTTTCTTGTCACCCGTGATTCCTTCAATCTCTTGTATCCTTCTCCATTCGTGTCGAACAAGGAGCAAGCGGAGTCAGGAGGAGCACTGCCATGGTGCAGCAGCGGATCTAGTCGTCAATAAATTTTATTTGGATTTCGTTTTCTGCCCTCTAAAATTTAGCACTATCATATTAAAGAGAATCTTACTATTTATGAATATTTCGATCAATTTAATGATAAAACCTTATTGACAGATTGATGCTAATTTTCGGGATGAATCTAATGAGCTTAATTAATTTATATTTTGCTAAAGTGATGCTACGAGTAACCGTCTTCTAATCATGACTTAATTAACCTCATTAGATTCGTCTCATAAATTAGTCTAGGATCTGTAATTTATTTTATAATTAAACTTTTTTAGTACTCATAAAAGTAAGATTTTTTTTTATGTGACAAGCAATAAAGTTTAGACCCGGAAAACAAATACACTCTTGAGAGCGTGAGCCTTTGCCGTCGTCTCGTCTCGTCAAGAGATGGCAACACTCTCTCTCTCCTCTTTTAATTCTGTACACATCAGATAAAACTGTTAAGATGACACTATAAGATAGCTCGTTAATTAGCACTGTGGGTGCCTAAGACCATTCCAATAGGTATTTCATTTGTATTTAATTGTCTGTCATATCACCAAATATGATGACATGACAAGTTATTTATTATGAAACGAGAGAAGATGCCTTTTATCATCATGAAAGAATGTCGACGCTATTTCCAGCACTATGAAAGCCCAATAAAATTGAATTGAGTCTTTCCTTGCATCCCTAGTACCCTCAACCAATAACCAAGCAATATTTTAATGTTCTACCAAACCTATAAAATTGTGTCATGAAAGGGAGCATTGAGAGATGCAATTTTATTCTAAAGAACACGATCATAAAGATGATGTGTCACTCTTGGAATTAAAATGAAAGTGTCCACTGGGATTGGCCTAAAGCTCTTTAGCCACTAAACTTTAGTGTCTTGGCTTCCAAACATAACACTAAAGTTTAGTGCTAATGTCTTTAGTGGCCTCAAAACTTTAGTGTCTCTTGAGACATTAAAAGGTACTAAAAGTGTCTCAAACTATGAATGTAAATAGTTTATCAAGCATATAAATATTTTATCTAAGAAATAATAGCTCTACTTTTCATTAAAAAACAATTTTATATATTTGTGTTAATTTTTAGTGTTCAAATACCACCCACTAAATTTTAATGGCAATAAAGTTTTGTCTCACTAAAGTTTTGCCACTAAATTTTAGTGGCACTAAAGAGGTCCGAACGCCCCCATAGTTTCTATAATGGTTTGAGTTGTATATGAGTAGAACAATTGGGTTGGACCCCTAGCATTACTCATAAACTATCTAAGAACTATTATTTAGGTTCACGATAGTAATCTTCTAGGTCCATGGTCTATTTATATTGTGTCAATTAGCTCCACAACATTGTCATCTGCCACTCTCCACAACGTCCAACTACTTTCCACTTACCCCGTCACACAACTCACCTCTATGTCGCTGAGCCTAATTATTGATGTTAACTAGTACTACCTCGGTTCCAAACTATAAGACACTTTTGACTTTTAGAGATTACATTTGACCGTTGTCTTATTCAAAAAAATTGTGCAAATATAAAAATAAATAAGTCATTTTCAAAATAACTTTAATGATGAAACAAATCACAATAAAATAGACGGTATTTGCACTAAATTTTTGAATGAGATGAACGGTCAAACGTGATGTTTGAAAGTAAAAACGTCTTATAATTTAAAACAGAGTAAATGGTATACTCTTACCCTCTCATCCAGCCTCGCCTCCCCATCGCGGTCTATGCACATTATCGCGGGCCGGTCTGCCCACAAGGCAGTTGTGACAGTGACATGTCACGTCGCACTTGAAAGGCGCAACACACATAGGTAGGTTGTTATCGTGGCAACAAGCACGCCGTGGAAATGGATAATGAGTAATGAATGCGGAAAGACAAGTCCACGTTGAGGAGAGCGAGGTTAGATGGGAGGGTGCGACTGTGATAGGCAAACATGTGTGCTAGCTAGCGTCATGAAGTAGACTCGATGACGTTCGCGTGGAGAGCGGTTGTGTGGCGACGGTAGTAGGTACAGTGAGTGGCTAGCTGTGACGATGTGGGTCTCATTGATACAATATAAATAGATAATGAATTTAAGAAAATTAATATAAAATTTATGAATCTAGATGACTATTCAGGATTACTGAGAGACTGAACTTCCTGTTATTTCTGTGTTACCCTGTGACCAGCTACCTATCATATTCTAAACCATTGAATCTACACCTTGACTTAAATCTAGACGCATGATCTACGTATAGCCTACTCGATTAGTGTGACACATCCATGTCTACACCCAATTCAGTTATTTTTACCTGAAAATCTCGAACTTTTTCACCTGACAAAACCATTCTGGCATGCCGCATGCGTACCACACACTACGGCACTACCACCCGCGATTCTCGTTTCCTTAATCACTATCTCCTTTCCTTAAGCACAATTTTCTTAATCCCCATGGTGATCATGATGTGCATTATTACATCGTTTCTTTCAATATTCACCCGCACAGTATCTTTGCTGGAGATTATGTGATGTACAAGTACTATATGTTGAATTCGTCTAAAAAATCAGTTGACATGTTGCTGAAATTATGCTGTGTTGAATTCTTGTCAAATATCACTTGAAATGCTGCTGGAATTATGCCGATGTGTTGAATACTTGTCAAATTTTAGTTCATATGTTGATGAAAGTTCCGAAAAACATGTCAAAATCATGCTCAGAAATGAATTAGCACAAATCATTTTCAAAATTATCGAAAAACAGTTTTTCTGTAATTTTTCTAACAAATGCATTTTTTTGTTTTTACCATGGGCTTCACATCGTTAAATGTCCCTAACAAAATACGGGCAACCTGTTGTTTCACATTCGAAAAGGGGATTCGATTTTGCAAAGTTTGGAAACGGGTCTTCACATTCGAAAAGGAGATCCGATTTTGCAAAGTTTAGAAAGAGATCCGAAATCAGAATTAACCTCCAAAAGACAGACAAAATCATTCCGGCATCTGTGATCCGTTTGTCATCTGAGAAAGCTGTACTACGGCACGAGCTTGCCGAGGCAATTTCAACAAAACCGACGCCCCATGAAGTTCCAGCTAGAAAGTGTTCACTACACTTTCGTTTAGTGTTCAATCCCTCCTTCTGTTATCTCACGATTTGATTTACTAAATCTCTGACTTGATTTAATTGTGGATTAAGATAATCTTCATTTGTTATTGCTCTTTTCATAGGGTGAATGAGAACGAAAATTGGTGGATGAGTGGCGCTGAGATCATGACAGAACCTACTTGTTTGCCGTGGTGGTAGTGAAACTCTTCATCCTGTAGATTCTACATTAGTATATAGCAATCACTGCTGAACAAATCAAATATCAAAAAAGATATACTCCGTTGGAGTGCCTTTTTTTTATGGAATACGAAATTACAGGCTCTCGTATATGTACAAGTAGATAACACATGTTGTCGTTTCATTGGTTATTTTATTATCTGAATGTATATCAATTATTTATCTTGAATTAAATATGCCTTCAATTATTATATTATATCAATTTACATAGTGTATAATATAACGTGTGCATATGACACAGTGCACTAGCATCTACTAATAACAATCTAAAGCTAACTGTTGTGCTCTGTTGAGAGAGATGTGATGGAGAGAATAATGATTCTGTATTATTGATGTGATGGAGACATTACATATTTATATCCGAGAGACGGGTCCGTTCGGGAGGTCCGTTCGAGAGTCGCGTCCGTACGGACGCGCCCCTAGGAGAGTCGGTTCCCCAAAAGGTGCCTCCTGAAGGTTCTAATATATTCTACTTAATTACATAATTAACTTAATTAATTGATCATTAATCACTAATAAAGTGTTTCACAACACTCCCCCTTGATCAATTATATCTTGTAATTTGTAGTATGATCGCTCCTCGAAAAACCCTGTGGGAAAAATGTGAGGAGAATGTGTAATGAAGTCTCCCCCTAAACCTTGTTAGGAATTAAGGAGAACTTAAGTGTTAAAACTCCCTAATAAGATTTATTAGTGTAATTAGGGAGAAATAATGATATGTCATAAGAAATTCCTCCCTTAAAACCTTATAGGATAAATGAGGAGAAAAATTTAATATGACACATATGAAAGTTTGTTATATTTATATTGCCTCATTAAAACCTATGTCATGAGGAAAAACCTTGATAGGAGAAAACTCATTAGGAAAAAGAGTGCAATATTCATGATTTGAGTACTACAATTAGGTTATATAATAAGAATTTTCTCCCCCTGGTTATTGCAAATCCTTTAGTCGTCTCATACCAATTCTATGAGCGTATTTCTGGAATAATGTTTTTGGTAGAGACTTTGTGAACAAATCTGCAAGATTGTCACATGATTTTGTTTGCAAGATATCTATTTCCCCATTTTCCTGTAGGTCATGTGGGTAAAATAATTTAGGAGAGATATGCTTTGTAATGTTACTCTTTATATAACCTCGTAGTCATTTGTGCAATACAAGCTGAATTATCTTCATAGATAATTGTTGGTTCCGTGATGGGACCAATACCACATGACTGTTTTATGTGATTTATCATTCTGCGAAGCCATACACATTCACGTGATGCCTCATATAATGCAATTATCTCGGAATGATTTGTGAATGTGGCTACTAAGGTTTGTTTTGATGATTTCCATGATATGGCCATTCCACCATGTAGAAATACAAATCCCGTCTCGTGATCCGGCCTTGTGGGGATCGGATAGATAGCCAGACATCAGTATATCCAATTATGGTTTTATCTTGATTCAATCTGTAGTATAAACCAAGATCTTTTGTGCCTTGGAGATATCGGAAGATATTTTTAACTCCAGTCCAATGACGTTGAGTTGGAGTTGCGCTATGTCTAGCCAATAAATTTACAGCAAATGCAATGTCGGGCCTTGTGTTATTTGCAATATACATTAGCGCTCCTATGGCACCGAGGTATGGAACTTCAGGTCCCAATAATTCCTCATTTTCGTCCCTAGGTCTGAATGGATCTTTATTCATATCAAGGGCTCGAACAACCATAGGTGTTTTAGAAGGATAAGATTTATCCATATTGAATTTTTCCAATATTTTCTGAATATATGCAGACCGGTGTATTAGTATCCCTGTAGGGAGGTGTTCAAGTTGAAGACCTAAGCAAAATTTGGTTTTACCCAAGTCTTTCATTTCGAATTCCGTCTTAAGATGATTGCGTGCTTCATTAATATCTTGTTGATTGCCTATGATATTGAGATCATCAACATATACTGAAATTATACAAAATCCAGCTTGTTGATTTCTTAATGAAGACACATGGACAATCATCATTGTTAGAATAACCCTTCTGTAGAAGGAATTCCTTTAGTCGGTTCTACCACATTCTTCCCGACTGTTTTAAACCATAGAGTGACTTTTTAAGTTTTACACAATACATGTTGCGATTTTGATTCCGATTCGGAATCTTTAGTCCTTCAGGAACTTTCATATAGATATCCGAATCTAGTGACCCATATAAATATGCAGTCACAACATCCATAAGATGCATGGATAGACCTTTCCGTACTGCCAATGATATTAAGTATCGGAATGTTATACCACTCATAACTGGAGAATATGTTTCATCGAAATCGATGCCGGGTCTCTGCGTGAACCCTTGTGCTACAAGTCTCGCTTTATATCTCACCACCTCGTTGTTTTCATTCCTTTTTCGTATGAAAACCCATTTTGATCCCACAGGGAATATGTTTCGAGGAGTAGGCATTACTGCAGTAAATACCTCTCTTTTCTTAAGCGAGAACAATTCCGCCTCAATTGCTTCCTTCCATTTGGCCCAGTCCGAGCGCTTGATGCACTCTGCCATGGTCTTAGGTTCTGGGTCCGGTTGAAGGTCATTTGCAATTTTGGAAGAAAAATGAATGTCGACAATTGTAGTCTTTCTATTAAGTATTTCTCCGTAATCAATGTAATTAGTGGAAATTTCTTTTACCTTTTCAAACTCTTCGTGTTCTCCCATAACGATTGAGTTAGGTTCTTCCGATGTCCCAAGCAACTATATTTGTGTGCACATTTGTGCTGGGTATGTGATGTATCTTTTGAACATCATCATTATTTGGATTTTCATTATCCAATTCATGTCTATCAACATGATGTTGATTTGCATTTACTGGTTTGGAATTGATCTTCCTTTGTTTCCGCGGAGGTTTCTGTGGAACCTTATCCCTTGTAACTCGTACTTCTCCCCCTCTTATTTTGATTTGGGAGTTGAGTGATTTTACTTGGTATCACCACTCTTTCTGGTACATTAACAGCGGGGTTGTGTGATTTTGTAACACCTTTATAGTCAGTAAATGCATCTCGCGAGGTTATTTGCAATATTTTGCAAATTGATAATCTTTTGAACTTCACGTTCAGATTCAATAGTACGTGGACCTAAGGACTGAATACCGGTGGCATTCCAATTTATTTCTTGGCATTCTTTTTGGTACATATTGTCTCCCCTAATGCCGGGAAATTGTCCTCATCGAAAATGCAATCAGCGTATCGGGCTGTAAATAAGTCTCCTGTAAGGGGCTCGAGGTATTTTATGATTGACGGTGATTTATACCCCACATATATTCCCAATTTTCTTTGGGGGCCCATTGATGTACGCTGCGGTGGTGATATCGGTACGTATACAACGCAACCGAATTTTCGCAGATGGGAAATACTTGGTTGATTTCCACGTACTAACCGCAACGGGGAAGTCGTATGATATGCAGTAGGTCTTATTTGAATCAATTCTGCGGCGTGTAAAACCGCATGTCCCCAACATGATGTTGGTAAATTGCAATTTTGTAACAATGGTCTTGCAATTAGTTTAATTCTCTTAATAAGAGATTCGGCTAGTCCATTTTGTGTATGTACATATGGCACGAGTGCTCAACATTTATGCCTAGAGCCATACAATAGTCATTGAATGCTCTTGAAGAAAATTCAGCGGCATTATCCATTCTAATTGATTTTATCCCGTTTTCGGGGTAATTTGCTCTCAATTTAATGATTTGAGCAATTAGCTTTGCAAAAGCATGATTTCGAGTGGATAATAGACATACATGTGACCATCTAGTAGATGCATCTATAAGTACCATAAAGTACCTAAATGGTCCTGTCAATGGATGTATAGGACCACAGATGTCACCTTGAATGCGTTCAAGAAATTGTAGTGGTTTAGCCTTTATTTTAAGATAAGAGGGTCTTAAAATTAATTTCCCCGTGGCACATGCGGTGCACACAAAATCTGAAGGTTGAGAAAATTTTGTGTTTTGTATTTGATGACCAATTGAATTGTTGATAATTTTGCGCATCATCCCTATTCCGGGGTGACCAAGGCGGTCATGCCAAAGCTTGAAGATATCAAGATTTTGAAAAATTATCTTATATGCAACATGTTGTACGGGTTTGATGTATGTGTAATACAATCCTGTAGGTAGAGAAGGAATTTGTTCAAGCACTTGCTTATTATATCCGTCGCCTTTTGTGATGAATAGAAATTCATCTTCGTTGTCATTATGTGTTTCAACATGGAAACCATTACGACGGATATCTTTATAACTCGATAAGGTACGAGTTGAATCGGGATACAAGAGTGCATTCTCAATTATGATTTGTGTACCCATTGACAAAGTTATTGCGGCTCGACTCGAGCCTACAATTATAGCATCACGACCTGCGATGGTGGTGACATTGCCTTTACTCTTAGTTAGAGTTTGGAAATATTTCATTTCCCTGAGTATAGTGTTAGTGGTGCAGCAATCCACTAAGCAAATTTCTTCCTCCATTTAGATTGTTCCCGTAAAATAATCCCGAGATGGAGGAAGAACCGACGAAAATCTTCTGCGACGGACTTCGTTGAAGTCCGGCGATGATTATCGACGGTGGCCGATTAGTGGCGTGATTAGTGGAGAGACTAAGTGCTGATGACGTGTTGAGAGAGATGTGATGGAGAGAATAATGATTCCGTATTATTGATGTGATGGAGACATTACATATTTATATCCGAGAGACGGGTCCGTTCGGGATCCGTTCGGAGAGTCGCGTCCGTACGGACGCGCCCTAGGAGAGTCGGTTCCCAGAAGGTGCCTCCTGAAGGTTCTAATATATTCTACTTAATTACATAATTAACTTAATTAATTGATCATTAATCACTAATAAAGTGTTTCACAACATGCTCCAACGCAAAATCGTGTCACTTCCACTACCATTGTTGTAGCCAAGGCTTCCATTTGATAGGCACGTATTCCTAGAGCAACGGTTATACTTTCCAAACAGAGGAGTACTGTACGTGTTTAGGGATGTCCCAACCAGTGGATACGAGCCAGGAGTCGGATTATGATTTCATTCACGTCTGATGTGAGTTTGCAGCACTGTAAACAAGTTATATTTCTGCTCGGGGCTTCGGCACTTGCGGGTGTTTTATAACCGGAGTATATCACTGAATCTTAAAGAACACTAATCAACCCAAATGCAGCCGAGGTAGTATAAAATCTGATACACTAATCAACCCAAATGCAGCCGAGGTAGTATAAAAGCTGATGCATGCATGCAAGTAAAAATATCAAGTCATGCAAACTGAGACACCTGAAAAAGGAAATACAAAGATGTGTGAGGTGATCTAAAACTACACGAAGTCTCAGTTTGCAAGACGTATCAAATCAGCCTTTGGTCACATTTGTTCTTTTAAAAAAATTGTGACTTGCTATCAAAATGTTATAAATGAAGGAAAAACTAAACCTAGTCAACTATCTACAGGATCTAATTATTATATAAGATCTGAATGTTGCTGCTGGGTTACAGAGTTAGGCGATTAAAACAAAATGTCACAACATAATCAGGTAGTTAAAGCAAAACCTTGAAGCTTTATAATCTATTCCAACAGATCAAGGTACTTCGTCCAGATGGTGCTGCTGTGTTAGGCAATAACTCAAAATTTGCCACCAGTTAAACAAAAATTCGATTCTGTCAACTCGGTGCACATGAAAGGATTGAACTACGACAGCGCAGCCAGTATTCTCGAGTGCTCATATTCATCCAGGGAAATGGAGGAGATGGCTGAAGATGCAGCGATCTCAGGACCCTGAACATAAAAGAACAGGAATTTACGTCAAATGTCATCAACGACAAAACTAAACTGTTAGAATGTGCAACAACCTTTCACCACTAAGGATTCCATATGCCAATTGTTTGCAGAAGGAGTAACCAGTCCTGCCAAAAAATTTCTTGTAATTCGATCTGATTACTTGAACTGCACATAGCATCCTTTATGTTAGCATGATAGAAACAAAAAGAAACAACACAGAAGCAACTGCATGCCAGTTCTTACAACAAATGTACAGATGCATCCTATTCATATAAGCAAGTATGCTACTATGATACCTTATAGGTAGGTAAGCTGCAAACACTCGTTTGAGGAATTACAGTAGGGGAAACCCCTAGTGTGAAAAAGTAGCATGTCTCATGTCTTTCAAAAGCTGTCTTTACTCGAGAGTGGATTTGGCACCCACGGTAGCTCGCGCCCTCAACATCGGGTTCGTTGAATTCCCAGATGACAAGATTCGTGCCAGACGTGCTATTGACGCCAGATGAATTTCCGTTTTTACTCTGGACTTTAGTTTACTGTTAACTAGCTATATTAAATGTAGTTTCATAAGTGGAAAATTGGCATCAAGAATGATATGAACATGTTGCAGAGATAATTCAGCACTCATGCAGGTAACCAGCATGATATGTACATGCTGCAGAGAACATAATAAGTGTTTGGATTAACAAAAATTCATGAAGAGTAGCACATATGCAGATGGAAATTATGATAAACAAAGCCCCTGTTTGGGGGAGCTTTTCCTGCTTCTGCCTCTCCAAGCAGCTGGAGAAGCGAAAAGCTCCCCCAAATGGTATTAGCTTCTCCAAACCACAAAAGCGGAAAAAGCCAGCATTGAACTAAAAGCGCAAAAGCAACTCCCGAGTCGCTTCTCGAGCTTTTTGCTCGCGCGTCTGCCCGCACCTGAGCTCGTTTCCGTCCTAGGCAAACCTCTCAGCGTGAGGACCACTGAGAGGAAGCCAGCCCCAGCATCTCTCCCAACACGCATACAGCCGCCGCTATGTGCTCCTTCCTCCTCTGTGCTGCACCATCCCCCTCCTCCCTTCCTTTCTCAGCGCATCGAGCCTCGACCGCCATGGATGAACACACAGAGCTCAATCCAAGAATGGGGACAAGGGTGAGGGCGGCCATGGAATAGTGAAATCAGTCCCTCTAGGCACCACACATCTGTCTGAGCTGTCAATTTGGGAGCCTTCGTCATGCATACCAATCCTCTGCTGTTGTTCGAGGCGAGGTCACCTTCATCGATGGTGGCCGTACTGAGATCTGCAGGGACTTCAAGGCTCGAGCTCCCCATCGAGCGGCACCGACCCGAGGTTCCCATAGGCCACGACTGTCGCAGGATCAAGATCCCCTCTCCCTGGTTTTATCCCCATGGAACAGCACCTCGGCATGCTTGCTATTGAGCTCAGGTCTATTCCAAAAGCCACATACGCCAAACAGCCCATTCACTTCTTCAAAATGCGCTTCCTGGGCAGCGAAATGCCAGTTCTCTAAAACTCTGCTTCTCCAAGATGTGGAAAAGCTACTGCTACCCAAGAAAGGACAAAGCCAATGCTCTAAGCTCCCATGCAAGGTGGGGTTTGGTGAAGGATTATATGAGGCAAACCATACCCCTACAGTAAATTGTAGAGAGGCTCCATCAAACCCAGGACCTCTTGGCACAAGTGGGGTGACTTAACCACCACGTCAGGCCTGCCCTTCTACTGCTACCCCAAACAGGGCCGTAAATATATGCTTAGATATACAATCATGTGCCAAATGTTAATATTAAGATAGGTCTAAGAAAATGTTAAGAGAAATATTTTACCAAGTGTAGCATAGTTGCAGTGAAGTTCTGAAACTAATGGTTCTGGCTCTCCAGGAATGAGAAGCTCTGTTTTACTTTCACTGAAATCTCCAATTGGATGTACTGACAAGCCATCGCCTACATGAATATATTCACACGATGGCGCACGAAGCAACACTAATCCAGCAGGAAATCTTTGCCTCCTTGTCAGCCACAGAACTAACTCAGCATAAGGAGTTGAGTGGATTACAGAGACTGCTATTTCCAGCATCACGCACAAGCAGATGATAGTTGTCGTCAACATAGAGAAGAATATATAGAATACAGAAATTGTAGGCATAAGAAGCAGGACTGGTGTAAACAGCAGTGAACCAATCACATGTTGTTCAACTGTGTAGTCATAGCTATCTAACCTCTCCCTCAAAGGATTCCATTTGCGCCCTCTGTAATGGCACAAGCAATCGATCAACAAATTTACGAGATGTGTAAACAGAAGAAAATCTAATGGAAAAATGACAAGAAACAAACAGCTATATATATCATTGTGACTCAGAGAAAATCAATGCTTCAAATAACCCATCATTGTAATAATATATGTAATCATATTAAGTAAACAGCAATTAAACTTCAACATCAAATGATCGAAATGATAAGAAAAAAACATCATTCCAAAGTTTATAGTAGCAGTTTTATCATGCAACTAAGCTTTTCCACTAATTAAGTCTATCTCCAACGGATATGACCCAAATCGAAGATCTAAAAGGCCGAATAGGTCGTCGTGAGAATGAAAATGGGAGACCAACAAACTTTTATATCTCCAACGGTGCCGACCCAAACTCAAATCCTGTCGCTGTCGGTCGCTGTCACCCGCGACGCTCCCCTTGACATGCAGCCTCCCGTCGCTGCTCGCCTCGAGACGACAAGCTCAAGGAGGAGACGATGGCATGGAAGTCAACGTAGGCTGCGGCGGCGTGCGCCAGGATGTTCCTGGGTGGCGCTGGACGCAGGAGCAGGAGGGCACGGGCGAGGAGGATGAGTAACAAGCATTTACGTCGCGCTCTGGGCTGCTTCATTTCGGGGTAACTGGCTCCATGAATCCCGAAATGGGTCACAGAATAGAGCACCCGTTGGAGATATTCTAAGAGGCTTAGTTCTGATAAGTTTGTATGCACCAACCAGTTGAACCCAAAAGCCTAAGCTGATGGGAAAGGTTGGGCAATACATTTATACTTCAACACTCCCCCTCACGTGAAAGGTCTCAAAGGCCGCAAACGTGGAAATAAGAGTAATAATACCCCGCCTCACGTGAAAAGCTGCCATAGACCACAAACGTGGAAAGTAGGAGTCGGCAACAATTTATTTAATAAATTGCGCCCGCCAGGATTCGAACTCGAGACCTCTGGCTCTGATACCATGATAAGTTTGTATGCACCAACCAGTTGAACCCAAAAGCCTAAGCTGATGGGAAAGGTTGGGCAATACATTTATACTTCAACAAGTTCCATAAATTCGAAAATAACTACAAGAACTTGTCATTCCTGGCATAATTCTACAATGATGTGACTGAGTCTAATTTAAAGTTAGAATATGGTGTATTTCTAAAGCCCAGAATTTGATATTTGAAAACCACCCTGAAAAAAAAACATTCGACTATATGTGCAGTAATTATTTAGCTTGTATTATTCATTCAGTAACAAAAAATATGTTGCACTTGTAGTACTCTTTTTAAAAAAAGAAAAAACAGATTCCATGAGCGAACCAACAGAATACTACCTGAACAGACGCCACAACGATGCAATTGTCTGAATCTGCCTTGAGTATATCAATGAGATTAACCAGTGAAGCATGGTAATATGCAGTGTAGCAAGCTGGATAATGTCGATCAAGTATGATACTGGAACTGTTAAACCTAAAATAATTCCAGAAAATGCGATGCCCTGAATTATATGCCTCAAGAAACCTCTGAAGAAGAACCAAAGAGTAGAGTAAATTTGAACTGCATTTAGTGAAATCATGCCTAGAAGCTCTGCCAGCTCTGTATTCAGCTTAAAACCAGCTGGAACACCCATGAGCCACACACAACCAGGTCGCAAGATGCTATCTGTCATGGAGTGGACAAGACCAATAATCCCAGAACAAATATTATCTGAATTTAACAAACATGAAGCTCCAACTAGAAAACCCATCAGGAGATCCACAACGATATTTGACCACAAAGTATGCTTCTGAATTGCAGTTTTATGTGCATGCTCAACATTCACAGTGGAGCTGAACCATGGATAATGAAAGTGAAGCGAAGTACTGTCAGTAATAAATCATCACTATTCACTAGTAGGTAGTGAATGTAACCTCCTCTTTAAGAAACAACAATTCTTGCCATAACTGCTACATGCATAAAATGTGAAACAGTACAGTAGTAAATTCTCGCTCTGTGTATTATAAGTGTGCAAGTTTAGTATCATCGTACTAACATGCTAAGAAGTGAAGCTAAGTACTTTCAGTAATAAATTATCACTAATAGTGAATGTAACCAGTAACCTCCTCTTTAAGAAACAACAATTCTTGGCATAAATGGTACATTCATAAACAGTAGAGCAGTAAACTCTCGTTCCGTGTGTTAAAAGAGTGTAAGTTTAGTATCATCAGCACCACTAACATCCTAACAAGGAAGTGTAACTTCAGTTGATAATTGCCAATATGATCGGGTCTAAAGTTAGTGTTCAGATTGTAAAGCATTAGTTGGTTTACCTTAGGGAGGGATCTTGAAGGACAACAGGCCAGTAAAGAACTTGACAACTACGAAGATGAATAGTATTCCACAAATTCCTGAAAACCTTTTGTAGCATCAAGTACAGGGATTGATAACAACATTTTTGGAACAGAACAATCATGATATAGAGAAATGTTGATGCTGAAGCCAAAAATACCCCCATGCAGTTCCATGATGCTTGTAATAAGATATCAAATCTGAACAAACAAGTAGCAAGATAAGAGCAGAATAAAGCAGTAGAATACCGAAGAAAAAAGGATGATGCTTACACAGGTTCTAAGAAGAAATGAGTTCGAGAGAGCTTTGGCAGATATTCCTGAGTGATAGGCAGCCTAGCCGCACTTGAACAATTAAGAGCCAAAACAATTGGACCCTTCAAGCAAAATGTGAATTGTTTTAGCAGATTATCTAAAGAAAAAAGCAATAGAATACATCCACTCACATACCAAATCAAGAACTGGTGGTTTCTTCTGTAGATCAGTAATCCAATTTGGCTTCCTAGAGGAAGCGTTCAACTTATGAGGTGCATCCACACCAAGAGAAAAATGGTTTATGCCAATGGTAGGAACATCATATAGTATGACCTAAAATAATTTAGAAGAGTGTAAGAGGCGTAATAAAAACTAGGGGAAAATCCATTTTATTTTAGAAGAGTGAAAGAGGCCTAATAAAAACTAGGGAAAATCCCTTTAACTCCTCGAACAATTCACTTTGTCTGTTTCACCCCTGAACAAAATTATGGTCCAGTCTACTTCCCGAACAATTCAAGTCGGTGCAATATACCCCCTAGTGAAGTTTGTCCTAATTGTTTCTCGATATACAAGTTGAACGAAGCTCAAATTTTGCCTGACAATAGGTGACACAAGCAACCTATATTACAGTACTAACAATATTTTTTGAGCAAATTCCTTCTAAACCACCAAAAGCTATAGAGTTCCCTTATCAACCATTAAAACTTTTAAGTTCCCTTCTCAACCATCGGTTTAGATTTTTCTATCCCTTATAAACCACTTTCATTACTTAGTACAAGTTAAACGTCTGTTATGTAATGGTGGAAATGACTAGTTTACCCGTCAAGATGGAACGAACAGTTGAGACGTTAAGTAGGTTATAAAACAAACAATTTTGCATTGTTTCTAATACATGTTTCAGATTTTGAGGATTTTCAAATAGGCTTTAGAATTGGAGGAAAAAATAAAAATTGTTATTGGAACACATGGATTTTGGATAGTGATGGCTAACCAATAGTAAAATGATCAATACGTGAAAAAAATAACATTCAGAAAGTGTTTAACCATAGCATTTAACTGTACTAAGTAATGATAGTGGTTTGTAAGGGATAGAAAAATATAAACCAATGGTTGAGAAGGGAACTTGTGATTTTTTATGGTTCATAAGGGAACTTTATAGCTTTGGATGGTTGAGAAGGAATTTGCTCATATTTTTTAACATTATTTGTATGTATTATTAATTTCTATTGAACTATGAAAATAATATTAAAAAAATACGTTGTACTTATCTTAAACTAGTTTATTGTGTCAACTATCATCATGCAAATTTAAGGGGGTATATGTATATTGCACCAAATTGGATTGTTTGGGGGGAATAAATCGAGGAAAAATATTATCCAGGGGATCCAATGGGATTTATTTCAAAAAACGGGGGTCCAACAGACAATGTGAACTATTTGGGGGAGTAAAATGTTTTTTTCCTAAAAGGGACACAATATCATAATGATTTAGAAGGTGAAACAGTGGTAATAACTTACATACGTGGCAATGATTCACTTTGATCTTGTGGCCATGAAGATACAAGTGGCAGAGCACTGGAATCTGATTCAGGTTCCTCTTAAAGCTATGTTCCGAGTCGCTAGAGAAATGTATCCATGAATCCTCTTTAACTGCAGACTTTCTATAAGTATCCAGAAAACCATCTAACACACTGGAAATGCATACGCATTTCCTGTCATCACAAGTTGGGCGTTGGTCCTCAGTCAGAAATGATCCACTCGTATTTTTTTTGCTTGCACTGAAATTCTCTTTTTGCACAAATTGTGCATTGTAAGAATGTTGTTCTTGTTTACTGCAGCAGTCTTCTTCCAATTCTCTTGGGTTATGCATAACACAATCCCCGAGAATGATGAATGTTGCAGATTCTTGCAGGCTTACTGGCATCCTCTTATTCGAGGAAAAGAGGGTACTCTGACATGAGAGACAAAATTAAGCAAGGAAAACTATGAAAAGTAAAAGCGACTAAGAAAGGCAGCTACAATCTTTTTTTTCAGATTATTAGAAGTTATATTAATATACAAGCAAAATAAAGTATGCACCTTCATAATCCCACAAGCAAGTAAAAGGAATATCCAGATATAAATAATTTATAAGGTAATTTTTTTTTCTACATGACAATGAAAAGTCTGCAGCTGTGAGAAGGGACTTTAACCAAAACCAAAACCTTAGGCAACTAAGGTGAACAAACATAGTCAGAACGCATAATAGAGACAGGAACAAAAATTCAAAAACAGTCTGCACTGGCATCAGTATCCATAAAAGAAAGAGACATATGAGGAGTCCCACTTTCCTTTTTTTCCCTTTGAGTGGATCGAGGACAATCAGAGTTGTTGATTCCAGTCAGAGGGACTCATAGTTAAAGTGGAGCATTAATCAAGATGTTTTTTGTGACAAATATTTATAGGTATGAAATCATGTCAAAATGTTCCTATGCTTTTTCATACAGAACATCCAAACGACATTTCTTGCACGATCCCTGTGTTTCTCAATCCTCTATTGTACATGTGCATTCCAATCCAATTCCTGTGCTTTTTCCTATTCTTACATTTTTGCAATCCTATATTACAAAGAAGTCCTAAGTCCAGAATACTCTTCACTTCTCCCATCCAACACTGCTGGAATCCACTACAGTCACCAATGCCACTCCCATTTACCACTTTGTACTCTCTCCTAGTGAAAGATCAGTGGTGAAGACGAAACTGAAAATGTTGGGTAAGTTTCGGCAGCGGAAGAGGCCAAATCAACCTTGCTTAGTCACATATTGAGAACAACTAAAACCTAAGCAGCTACCTCGGGTTTTTTAAAAGTATGTTTTCTCCTCCTCTGCATAGAGGTGTGCAAAAATGACAGTTAGGACCTACACATTTCCAAGTGACATCTGGAGAATAAAATTAGGGCCCTTAGTTTGCCAAACATAAGTGTAATGAACACAATGGAAGGTTGTACAAACTATTCAGAGTGTGATCATTTATTTTTTATAACATTTTAGTTGGAAAAACGCGCGCAAGCTACAGTCAGGTCACAAGGCATGATTTACGGCGATCACGGCTAGGCTAGTCTGTAGAGTCTAGAACATACATCATGACTCTGCTAAAATGGCAGGAACACAATTCCTTGTTAGTGCTAGAATTATGTACTTCAGCTTTGCTAAAGAAACACAAGCTTAGAGGCTGGAAAACAAAAAAAAAAACTGTTAAAGACTAGATTTTAGAGAGAACCAGAAACTCGTCGTGGGTGCATATGCACCAGCAGATATCCTCTAATGTTCTAATCCCAAAATGTCTCTTTCCATTGGACTTTTGATAACTGAAAGCAGGATAAAGCATTTACAACTTATTATCAGTATGCTGACCTGTAGGGCGTCGAGCGTGGTAAATGCCCGCAAGATCTGGTCCTGGGGGCAGCCGCAGAGACGACGGCGTCGAGGAGCCGGCACCGGTGAAGAGCCACCCGAAAAGGATGTGCGCCACGGAACCGGAGCTCTGCTCGAGCTGCGGCTGCCATTGGAGTGTGATCATTTATTTTTATAACTTTTTAGTTGGAAAAATGCGCGCAAGCTACAGTGTGGTGACAAGGCATGATTTATGGCGATCACGGTTAGTCTCTAGAGTCTAGAACATACAACATGATTCTGCTAAAATGGCAGTGGAATTATTCCTTAAAACAAAAATCTGATGTTCTAATCCCAAAATGTCCCTTTCCATTGGACTTTTGATAACTCAAAGCAGGATAAAGGAGTTACAACTTATTATCAGTATGCTGACCTGTAGGGCGTCGAGCGTGGTAAATGCCCGCAAGATCTGATCCTGGGGGACAGCCGCAGAGACGACGGCGTCGAGGGAGCCGGCACCGATGAAGAGCCACCCGAAAAGTATGTGCGCCACGGAACCGGAGTCGTGCTCGAGCTGCGGCAGCCGGCGCGGCCACCAGATCCTGCACCGCTCAATGGCCATCTATCGCTCAAGTGAATTCGAGCCTGGCCGGAGGAAATCCGCAGCTGTCCGACACAAGGGAAAGAAAGATGGTTTGGAATTGGTGGAGGGCGAAGGAATCCATCCAAATAAGCAAGGTAGGTTTCTTTACCAGCGAAAAGAGCAAATCAATCCGCGTCTGGGCGGATCTCCGAGGAGCGCCGCCGTCGCTGGAGCTGGTGCTCGGCTCTGAGCTGCATCGGAGGGTGTGGATTTTGGTTCTTTTCTTATGGGAATGGACGCCGGTGCGTGTCGTCAGCTCAGGGAGGGGAGGCTGACATTTGTCGCTTGATCCTTGTTTACCTTCTGACCTCTGCTGGTTACGGAAGGTTCAAAGGGTGGGATTTCGATTTACGATTTCACCTTGTGACAGATTAACCTCAAAATTATGTAACGAGTCCCATTTTGCTAGTTTTACTGAGACCGATGCAACGACAGATCACCCGCAGGAACATATGCTGTTTGAAAATTCCATCAGTAGATTTCTGCACCTTCAACCTGGGAATCATCGTTGTCAACTGTTTCGAGAATTGAAAATTGAGTTAACGACCTGTGAGTCACACGACACGAGTCCGCCGCAGTCCAGACTTCTCGCGTGCGCCTTGTTTATCTTCTGATCATCATCTCTATCCCGCCGGTCTGTGGCCGCAACTCTCCCATTCTCTCTATTGCTTCAACTGCCACGTCTCCCTTATTATCCCGCCAGGCGCCAGCGCGTCAAACTCGCGGACTAGACCCCGTCGGCGCCGCGAGAGTCAGCCCATGGCGCAGCACTGCCGTGGCCACGTAGCGCATTGCCTCGGCGGCATCCTCGCCCGCCGCGGCGCCGCCACCGTCGCCGTCTCCGCCTCTCGCCGGCTGACCGGCGCGGAGCTCGTGGACGGCGTGCGGGGCTGGCCGCCGGCCTCGCGGCGCGCGGGTGCGCCCCGGCGACGTCGTCGCCGTCGTCGCGTTCAACAGGTTCGCCTCTCCCACCAGCACGAACCAACCATCCATCCATCTCTCAGGAGCTGGCTCTCTGCCGAATTCACCCGAATGCCTTCCACGTTTTGCAGCGTCGAGTACATGGAGCTGCTCCTGGCCGTCACCTACGCCGGCGCAACCATCGCCCCCTCAACTACCGTTGGGTGAGCACCACCGTCCTTTCTCACCTCGTGATTAATCAGCACGTGCAGAATCAACAGCGTACCAGTATCTTTCTTGTGAACGGTCCAGAGCTTCGAGGAGGCAGCACACGCGCTGGAGCTCGTGCAGCCGTCCGTGCTGATCTTCGACGGCAGGTTCAGCTCCTGGGCGCTCCGGCTGACGGAGAGCAAGATTCTGCCATCCGTTGCTCTCTACCTTGTCCTGGGGCACCCTTCCAGGACCAGCCACGCCGCCAACTGTAAGATTAAGCGCTGCTCACTGTACACGTGCAAAACAAATTGGAGCGTTCAACCTGTTCAAGTTTGACGGTTTCCAGTGTTATTATGGGCGACACCTACTAGTATTTTGACATTTTTTTCACTCCGCAATGTATTTCAGTTGTACCAGTTGAGCACGTCAAGAAGACGGTGAGTGAAACTGCAGCGATTGCGCCCGTCTCGGCTCCGAATGGCGTCGCTTTGATTTGCTTCACATCTGGTAAATTAGCCCTCTCTCCTTACTGCTTCGTGTTTTTTCTTCTCACAGTTGGTTCATTCTGTATTCAACTTTGAGTATAGTTGCTGCACCTTTGATGAAAGTACAGACATTTGGATTGAAACTCGAGTTGATAGTTCACGGGATAATTTGATTCAGGGACTACTGGACGGCCAAAGGGCGTTGCAATTAGCCACACGTCTTTGATCATACAATCCCTAGCGAAGATTGCCATTGTTGGCTACGGTGAGGATGATGTATGCTTTCAGGCTCCAAGTTTAGCTACGTTGTTTCTCTTGAAATATGGCATCGACGACTCTGTAATCGACAATTGATAAAATAAACTTTTGCTATGTGAATGTGGCTCCACTTTGTTTCAGAAGAACCTATAGCAATACCAACTTTAACGCGTCTGCAGGTCTACCTACACACAGCTCCATTGTGCCACATTGGAGGGATTTCCTCGTGCATGGCTATTCTGATGGCTGGAGGCTGTCATGTCCTGATACCGAAATTTGACACTAAATTAGCGTTTGACGCCATCCGAGAGCACCGAGTGACTTCTTTCATTACGGTACCAGCAATCATGGCTGACCTATTGTCTTATGCTCGGTATGTGAGTGCTACAGTTATATGAAAGTTTAGGACGGCATAACTTTTTGGTCCCTGGTGGTTAATTTGTTGCTAGTTTATAAATCAGAAAACAGAGGATATCGGACTGTGGGGTGACAGTGAACAAGATTCTCAACGGCGGCGGCGGATTGTCAGATGATCTGATAAATGGAGCTTCTCGATTATTTCCTCATGCTGCTATTTTCTCAGCTTATGGTACAGCCACTTCATTCAACCTTGCTTTATTTATCATTTCTGAATAATGAGAAGCAAATTAATACTTGCAAACAATAAATATCAGTATCCTGCAATGAACTGATGGACGCATTTTTCTTTCAACATGAAGTCTAGAATCGTGCTGCTATAACTCCTGTACATTGACTGAATAGGGATGACCGAGGCATGTTCGTCGCTGACATTCATGGCTCTCAACAAACCAGAGCTCCGAGAACCCAAGAACCAAGCAGGCAGCTATCACGGGGGAGTCTGTGTTGGCAAACCGGCACCGCATGTCGAGATACAGATAGGCATAGATGGTAACAGCCATAATTCCTCACGAACTGGAAACATCTTAACTAGAGGCTTGCATACAATGGTTGGGTACTGGTTGAACAACAAGGTCATTTCATCGGATTCTGTATGGAATGGATGGCTTGACACTGGTGACACTGGATGGATGGACAAATCCGGTAATCTGTGGCTGATGGGGCGGCAAAAGGGGCGCATCAAAAGTGGAGGTGAAAATGTATACCCAGAAGAGGTAGTTTGCTCCAAAACTATTGAAAATTTGTCGTGGTCGATATATATCAATGGCAAAGATATTTAACACAATAACACCTCAATTGTTCAGGTAGAATTGATACTTTCTCAGCACCCAGGAGTAGCTAAAGTTGTAGTGGTCGGTGTGCCCGATAATCGTCTTGGGGAGAAAGTTATTGCCTGCGTGATCATCAGGGATGACTGGAAGTGGGTTGATGGAAGAGCTGAGAATCAAGGGGAAGGCAACGAGGTTTCTGGACAGATCCTTCGGGATCATTGCAGAATGAAAAATTTGAGCAGGTTATTCTCTCAGAAACATGCCATTGCAGAATAGACTATGCAACTGTTTAAGGCCATGATTCTTATCCTCATTCAATGAGTACCAGTGACTGAATGAACTTTCCGTGTAACAGATTTAAGGTGCCAAGGTCATATTATCTGTGGAGGAAGCCATTTCCAGTGACCAGCACAGGAAAAATCAGAAGAGAGGAGTTGAAGAGGGAAATCTTAGCAAACATGCAACTGCCCAGCAACTTGTAGCCTCGATCGGCCAGTGGTATTAGGACGTACTAAGGGATCTTCCCACCCGGCCCAAAACACAACATAAATCGGCAAATAACACTGATCGTGTGGCCAGTAGAAGAAGGCCTTCTAGTGGCACGCACAGAAGTTCCCTTATTTTCTTGTTATTTTATAAGAGTTCAGGTCTGTTATTGATCCGGGCACATTGCCTTGTTTAGGTGGTTCTGATTTTCTGAGCCTAGGATGCGAGAGATTCTGTAAATGTGGGCTGCTTTTTAACAACTGATGAAGCCTTATTTCTTCACAATTATGCAGCCTTATTTTTTACTATTTTATGAAATTTCTGACATGAAGTGAGCTCCTCATTTTGTAATCTGATTCCAGTTTAACCTGACAATGATAATAACTCATACTAATAAACTGGAAAAATGACGTCTCCAGTCTCCACAACGGAAAAAACAGAAGGCTGTGTTTTCGCCTATTGGGCTGGCCCACCAGAGGTAAATGGATATTTGGGCTGAAGGCCGTGTTTTCGACTATTGGGCTGGCCCACCAGAGGTAAATGGATATTTGGGCTGCGGTCACGGGCCAGGCTGCAAAAGAGAGGAGGTTACAAGTCAGCGGCCGGCTGTGGAACCACCGCACCAGCATCGGCGCGGCCACCCGGCAGCACGCAAACGGCGGCGGGCGAAAAGGAAGGCGGGGGACAAAGGCGGCTGCTTTCGCTTTCTCCCTCCGTGCCACCCACACCACTGGCGGCACCAACTGCGGTAGCCAAGAAAGGTGTGGCATGATTCGTCATCGCAGCTTCTTCTTTCCCCTTTCCGCTGTTGTAGCTTCGGGATTCCTCGCCTTGCCCGGCTGGATTGCTGCCCTGTTGCTTGCTTAATGGATTAGATGTATTGAGCTCTGTTCTTGGTGGTGATGGCCTTGCTCAGATTCTTCGCTGTGATTATTGGGATTTGTTATCAACTCTTGTTCTTAATCCAGGCATAACTTAATTAGACCTCATATGAGAATCAGTCTCGGGGGGTGGATGGGGAGCTATTTCGGTTGTTTTTCATTTGGTTCTTGTTTGCTTGCCTAATTTAGCTAGGCTCATTTGAAGTGACGTGGCATGCCTCTATATTTGGACTACAGTCCATGTCCCTTTCTGGGTTAGCATTAGCCAGATGTTCTTCCATTCCATTCTGTTGTTTAGGTGTGGTCACCTAGACGACTGGCTCCCATGTCATTAATAGCCGTGCTTTTTTACAGTAGTTGATTCTAGAGATGTGTAATCTCCTAGTTACGTTTTCTTAACTGTTAAAGTTTGGGATGATACAATTAATTTTTTGCTTGATACTAATGTTAGATGTGATTTATTTAGTAAAAATGAGGATGCAACCCTGCCCATAAGTGTTTACTGATTTTGCAAGGGTAGTAACATGCTTTCTTTTGTGTCTATATTGCTGTTTCACTGCAGAGTCCAACATGGCGTTGAGTTTGGATGCGCCACCGATTGATATTAATGGAAGTGACACAGTTGACACTGAAAATATGGCCTTCCTTGATGATATTGATTCTTTGGTGGATGAAGTGAATACTGCTCTTCATATTCAAAGATCTATGACTGCTGCTGTCCTCAAAGGAATTTTAAGTGATGTGCAACAAAAAGCGAATCAGCGGATTGCTTCCAAGGACTCAGAGATAGCTTTGCTGGACCAAAAGCTGAAGCAACTGGAAAATGGCTGCCTAAGTTTTCCTGAGGGTCGGGATAAGAGATATGATGAATTTCATAGTATTCGCCAACAGCTTGATTCCATTTCAAAATCGCTCTTGAATTCTGAATGGGGCCTTTCAGGATCGCATCATAACTCTGAAGGTTCAGAAGATGTGAATAAGCAGAGAGGCAAGGAACAGTCTTCTAGAGGCGGTATGCCTGACGGAAATAGTTGTAAAGCATCCAACAATGATGTTTTTGGAGACCCATTACTTCTGAAGCATATGGATAATGAGGGTCTAATAGCGCATTTTAATAAAGCAATGAATGAGATGAAAAGGTATCATGATTCTGTTGTGCATGAGAAGACAGAAGAGATATTCAAACTGAAGCGCCAACTCCTAAAGAATGAAGGGCCTACCCCCTGGCATTTACGAAACAATAAAGAACTTGAGCAAATGAGGAAGAAAATCGAGGAAGTCATCCCAAAGCTGGATATACTCCTCATGGAGAGCAAAAGACCCATTGTTCGCATTAAGTCAGATGCATTTGTTGGTCAACAAGACAAGAGCAATATAGTGGATTCTGATATCAAGCAGCTACATGGCAGATCAACTAATGATGACGGGGAACATTGCTCTATTCTGACTCAGACTTTGCATTCTTCATTCATAGAGGCAGATTATGGAAAGCATATTGCAAAGCTTGAATCTGATATTGAAGATGCCAGAACTGCAGGCACCATCAGAGAAGAGGTCGAAAAGATGGTCATAAAAGAGTTTATGGGTGAACTAACTTTAAGATTGCATGGTCATGAGATGGCGCATGCTATGAGGCAGGAAGTTTGCTCAATAATTCAGAATGAGGCTATAGCTCAAGCAATGTCAAATGTTGATTCTTTGCTGTCGAAGTGCAATACAAGAAAGGATTTTGCTGAGGAGGAGTCTCTACAAAAGGAAAAGATTGAGAAACTGAAGCTTATTGTGGATAAATTTACTGCAGTAGTGAATGAAAAGGAGGAGTTTTTGTTGCAGCTTGGACTGGGGACAGTAGAGGCCCGTGTGGCTTCAATGTGCCGTGAACTTGATTTTCTTAGAGATAAATTGGGAAAGCAAGATATCTTCATATCTGAAAAGTGCAGGGAATTTGATAGTATTGTCAGCAGATTAGAACAAGCCATGCAGCATGTTCAGCACAATGCTATCACATTGAGTGAGTTGAATGATAGATTTAGAACCACTTCAGATTCTCTAAAGCAGCTGGAGAAGCAAAATCAAGTTCTACATACTGTCATTGAAGAAAAAGAGAAGACACTAACATCTGTCCTTTCCAAGGACAAGGAGTTCCACGAATTCAAGGAACATGTTGTTGAATCTATGAGAAAGTTTGAAGAGTTCATTACAGGTCAACAATCAATTGTTGCAAATAAAGTTCAGCATACTGAATCAAGGTGCTTTTGCTTACATTCATCTGGGACTTAGTTATTCTAATCAAATGAGCTGATTTTCTTATTATTACTTTGTCTTTGTTATTGTTTGGTCTGAATATTGGCGCTTTAATTCTCGATGTCTAGACTATTTAATCTTCTAATTCATATTTTACAGGTTTTATTTTTTGAAAGAACAATGTAAGCACCTTACAAAAGAAGGTAATCTTTTAAGAAAGAAGGCGCTGCGATACAAAGAGATATCTGAGGCTAGAGGCTCCAATCTTCAGAAAGCTGAACTAGAGGTAATGACTCAGCTTCACTTTATCTACCTACCTGCAAACTGTAACAAGTTTATAAACTATGCTGCATCTGAAAAAGATAGAATAAGCTGTGTAGTGAGTAGTAACCAATGAGGTCAAGTTTCTCATATTAGCTACATGATAGGGTGTAAGGATTAAGGGTGAAACACAATTGATTTTTTTTCTTCTTTTACTTGGTCTTCAGGTGGATTTACTTGGTGATGAGGTTGAGGCCTTAACAAATCTTCTTGCAAAAATCTATATTGCACTCGACCATTATTCTCCAGTCTTGCAGCACTATACTGGTGTAAGTTTTATTTTGAGCATTGTATCGTATTTTTGGCATTATTTGTTTATTTGCTGCTTCTGCTTTTCCAACGCAAAACCTAAAAGTTCTAGTAAACCTGTCAGTTTGTCATTGGAGTATATGTTTCCTCGTCCTACCATAACGAAAATAAGTAAGTCTTAGGTGACCAAATGCTGATTTAGCAGAAATCTCAGTAAAATCTTATTAAGTTGTTATTATTATGTTATGCACATCAGCACATGTTGTCTGTAGTTTTGGCAATAGTTAATTGATTTGTGACATGTACCTATATGCATGTTGTGTCTAGTCAGTGTTCCATGGTATGCCAGTTCCACTATGTCATACTAGCTATTACTATTTTCTGTATCTTAAGAGTGACCTTTCTGCTCTGTATTAACTTAAGTATCTCTGTCACAGGTTATGGAGACCTTGAACATGATGAAGAAGCATATTGGCATGCCAAAGTAAAATGCTTCTAGCCTTCTATGCTTTGGCATCAGGTGGTCAATGTAAACCATAACTATGGTATTCTCGGCTTGACAACATGCTTCAAGAGTTGTAGTAGTGGAGATAACTTTTGCAGATGGATGCTAAGCTTTTCATGTTGATTTTTTGGATAAGTTGCAGAGCGGCTTGCTTCCTTTATAGCAGTAGTCTTGGTAGACTTTGACCACTATGTAAATGACCCAACCCTAGCTATTAGTTCTTGTTTGGTCTTTTCGTGGCATTGTTTGTCATCGGCTGTCCTGGGTTGCAGAGGTGTACTGTTGTAACATGGACCAACTTGAATGAGCACGAGTGGTAGCTTTGAAATTCGAAATATGAATTGTTAGGTCCTTGTGCCAAGTGGTTAAATGTGTATGCTATTTGCAGATTAGTGTGATCATCTGTGGCTACATCTGATGACATTTATATGCTCCAAGATATGGTTTGGATTCAGATCCTTAAAAGTACATACTCCATACTATCAATAATTGACAGTTTTGAAACTTGATATGAAAAAAGTTTGCTGTTATGAACGTGTTATACTGTCAAAGTAGAATTTGCCCCTGAATGCACATATAAAAATCATCAATGGTACACATACAATTTTTCCTTCCAAACATACAACAAAACACAAAGGATACGAGTCATAATCAAAGTTCAACAAGTTGCCTACTTACATCAGAAATATTATGTTCCCGCTGCCTTACCATGCACAAAATTATTCTTTTGCATCCATCCGTAATTTATATTTACACAGCAGCAGCCTAGACGCTGAATGTATCTTTGGAGCCAAATCATCAATGTACAATCGGTATCATCCCACACCGCAAAATTAATTTCCGTTTTCTAGTTTCAATCCTTTGTTATGATGGCTCCAGGCTAGTAAGGCCGCTCCAATTGCTGGTTCTACCTGAAAAGCCATGCCACTTCTTTTTAGCTTCACGAGGTGTTTAAGAGGAGGGTTAGATCTATTCACGTCTTTCAAAACACCTATCACAATATGTACACATTTAAATGCAACTATGTTACATATATCGGTATCATTTAAAATTAAGTGACGTAAACGGTACTACATCTTGGGCTCATGCCTAGCACCAAAAGCAATTTTTTAGATCAACGTTTGAAATTACTAGAAAACCGATAATTTCTAATTGCAGAAAACAACCATAATGCGAATTGTTCAAATCTTAAATTGAGTGTCTCCAGAAAATGAACTTCGGAACAGGTTATACAGCAAATATACCAACCTCAGGTCGAATAGGATGAACACCTGGGAAGACCTTGGAAATACATTTTACAACCTTTCCGCTGATATTCCATTTCTTATTGCCTTCCAGGACTCCACCAACCAAAACAAGTGGAAACTGGTCTTTTCCATCTGCAGCGAGTAAAAAGTCACCTTCAGATGTGGTACCTAACAGTGCCTATTTCTGTTAGCAACAAAAATATGGATATAAAAGGCATCATGCCACCTCTGTGCACTCTGAAAACTGGTTGGACCTGGCCCATAAACCTGACTTCCGAATCTTAAATTGACTTGTGCCAAGCACCAAATTTGGGACACAATAGGACACCTACAAGAGCACGGCTGCTCGCTTACTGCAGCAAACCTAAACATCTGCTCTATGCTTTAGTCTCAAGTGACACAAGTTATACAACAACAGGCTGACATGCAGAAAATGGCCAGATTAGGCCGAAAGAACTTTTGGCACAGAAATGATAGATTATTCTTCGCTTGACATCCCTTTATGAGTATAACTTGGCTTTTATGACCTGAGCCTATATATGCATAATCTGCCTGAAAGGGCGAAACTCAATCAAGGGAACTAGACAATCCCTACTTTCCAACCAGTTGTGCGTAGCAGCGCACAATAAGTTGCACCATATGAGGTACAACACCAATTACCAACCAGTGCTACTATATTGGTGCAATTATACAATTTTTCCATTTGAATAATAAAAAATGAGACGGCCTAAAGATAAAGGGCATTACCTTCACCACATAATCTAAGGCGCCGAATAACAGCTATAACAGTATCAGCCAACTCTTGCACTGAATCATGCAAAATTTTGTTAGCTACTTCATCACCATCTTCAGCAGAAGATACTACTTCAGGTACAAGTGCTGCAATGCGAGCCCAAGATGGATCTGCATATGTCCACCTATGCCAGATACAAGAGTCACAATTAAGTACAGGATTCCATATATCAGTGGTTCTATCAGATAAAGCTCTGAATATTTCATGACATTTGAGGAAGCAGCAAAGAGATTACTTCATTATGAAATACTAACCAAATCTACTATAGACAGAAAATACGTCATGTTGGATGTAAGAAGCACAGTGCGTCATAAGGATGAATTGGAAAGAAAAAAGACAAGAGTACTAGCCATGATAATTACAATATTGCCTAATTCCAAAAGCATGGTTTAGATTAGTTAAATTGATAAACCATAATGCACCTGCAATTGTCGTAAAAGACGGTACTGCACATATTGACACAAATGTGATATTCTTCAATAATATTGGGTACTGCAGGACATGGAATGAAAAAAAACTCCACTTACCCAATCAACTCATCAGGTGATGAAAGTTGAAGCTTCCTAAGGATCTCTCCTGTAAGACTAGTTTGTGGTCCACGACCATCGTGGGCTTTTATTACAGCTGTCAAGGCCTGTGCAGCAATGCCATATCCACTGCATTAATGTACACAGGTCACCTATATTTTCCTTTGTCACAGTAGAATCATAGTAACAGATTTCATAACAGAAAACCATTTTTAGACTAGCCCTCATTTAACGAAAGATTAAAAGATGTTTAAGTTTCAAGAATATAAGGACACCTCTGAGAAACTACCACATCAGATTCATTCACGTAACAGGTTAGAAGTTTTAAATGAGTGATCAGCACATCCTGCTATGTCCTGTTCTAGCTAAACATTCTCACATTAGAAAAAAAAATTTGTCTCACGAAATATATGACATTCTGATTCTCATGTTATTAATCAGATTGTAAAATTTTGAAGAAAGAACATAGGACACAATGAAGTACTTATATCTATTCTATTCTAATAAACAGGAATCCTGTAGGAAAATGATTTTTCAACATCAAACAATTTGGTTATATTGAGGATCATGTAACACATAATGTAACTCACCTACCCCAGTCGCCCAAAACTGGCCCGGCACCAGCTGCTCTTGCTTCTTTTCCATCTTCAGTAACTCCATAGGCAATGCATCCAGTGCCCGCAATCAACACACATCCATGTAGCCTTCCCATTGTACCACTAGCCAGAGCTGCCACTGCGTCGTTTTCCACATAAAACTTTGTATGGCCAGGGAACAGGTCTCTGGAGGACCAACAAGGGACACTTAGAGTAGTAAAAGGGAAGAAATTTACTAGTAGTAAAACAGAAGATATTGCACTAATTCATTGTCCACAAGATAGCACCTAAGGTTTGGTGCAATGAACAGACAAATGGCAATTAACTACTATTTTGTGTAATAAAGTTTTGATTCAAAATTATATCAGCAGCACTTTCAATACCCCATGACATCACAAATGCACAAAAGGATTGGTTCAACCATCCGAGCACCCATTAAATAGTTATAGTACAGGTGCTTTAATAAACCTTTTTGAATACATTAGATTAATTCATTTGACTACTAACAGTGTAACAAATTCCTTGTGGGGAAATGGATTTAATCCAGTAGATAGGGAAAAAAAACATACCGGATCCAATCAAGCATCTTCTGCTGATCAGAAGGATGGTTAACTCCAGACACTGCTAAACAAACTGCACGTACAGCTGAATGATCGGTGCTGGCTAATGCAAGAGCTTGTTTCATGATCTGTTCTAGAGTTTCCAATGCAGCGCTTTCTGATAAAGGAAGACAAAATGTCAGGGCGCCTTTGAGAAAAGACCTCTAGCATATGTTATATATACCATGGCAAGGGAAAAGAATTATGTACAGCTTAAAGATATTCCTATTAAACATAGGGGCACTATTCAGTGGTGAACATGAGGCTACACAAATGCAATTGCCAACACAAGACATGTGCACATAAAATTTACCGGACTACTCCAATGGCATCATAATTAGCAGGGTTGCAATATTTTCTCTTCAGTAACTTCATCAAATCATTAAAACTTAGCAAACCATAGAGCTGATAACAAGCACGACAAACAAGAGAATTGTACGATGTTAACTGAGAATGAGCAGAAGTTTATTTACAATAACAAGAGAACTGAATATACAGGAGCACAGTTATGCAAACAATTGATCAATTTGACAGAAAACTCGCAACTAATGCCAAGATCTAGTATTTCCTGTGAGCCTCAAGTTCACCGCACACGGTACTTGACTAATTGACCGCAACTACGCAGCACCTGCGGCATTCCATGACACCGAAATCCCCCAAATTCGGCGGGGAAACCAATCATCAGCATCCAAGATCCAATTCTTATCGCGAGGCACGCACGGAGCACCCCACGAATAAGCACGCTCCTCGCGCGAGGCGATTACCTCCGACGGAGTTGCGGTTGGAGCAGCCGGCGACGGCGCGGGAGAGCACGGGGACGGCGCCGGGCGACTGCGGCGGCGGCATTGCGGCCGGCAGGCAGACGCAGACGGTGGTGGTGGTGCCGCCGTCCACGCCCAGAATCACGCCGCCCTCCCCGGCGGCCGTCGCCGGCGAGTCACCGTTCTCGTAGCCGCCCATCTCGGTCTTGCTTCGTCTCTTGCTCTCTTCTCGGGTTGCGCGAGATAGAATGGAGTCAAAGTGTTGCGAGGAGATTTTTTTCCTCGCCCGATCAACGAATATCTGTGCTCCTGCTCCTAATCTATGGTTAGCATGCGTTAAACGTCCCAACGGCAATTGATTGTGCCGTTTAGCTTAGCTGCGAAGAATGGCTTCTTTGCCGAGGATAGAAAGAAACGACGACAAACCAAACACAAGACCTCTTTTTTAATCTGGAATCCGATTCTCCTACAACACAATGCGTTGAATTAGCCCCAGCCCTTACCCGATTTTTGTACCTACTAGTGACGTGCTTCGAGTTTGTGCTAGGCCAGCATTTTTTTTAAAAAAATAATATATATATTGTGTTTGTCATTTGCTATAAACCAGGTTTGATTCTGCCATGGATTGTTAGCATTATGAAAGTTTCGTTTGTTAGATCATTCGTCTTATTTAAAATGTAATATAATAAATATTTAATAATTCTCAAATCTTTTTTATAATAAATAAGTTATAATAAAATATTTGATAATTTTTTTAAAAAATAATAATAAGAGAACGGTCAAAAACAAAAAAGAATAATAACATTAACAATTTAAGAATAGAGAGAGTATTTTTTTTAGTCATTGCATTTTTTTCCAAATATGTTATTCCACAAAAATAGGGATCGAGGTTGCAGGGAAGTTCATGGCTACATGACAGACCGTTGGTGTCCATGTTTAGTGGATGGGACTAACTACTGCAATCACAAAAAAGAACTATTTTAAAGGGTTCAAGATATTGAGTTTAAGTTCAATAGAATATGAAGAAGAATTACTAATGGGACATAGGATCTAATATTCGTGATATGTCGTGATAAGCATGTGTATTCTATAGCAATATTTACGATAAGATGTACACTGTGTTGAACATGCAACATCACCTCTCTCGATTGAGATGTATGATGCATTTTTTTGCATGTATAATTAGAAAGTGTAGGATTTATTATTTTTGTAGATTATTGATGTATCTTTTTTTATGCTTTTTGATCGTCTCAAGGTGAGACTTTATAAATATCATTATTTTACTTAATGAAAACAAATAAATTCAGATCACTAAATCTCCACCTTAGTATCTCTAAAAAAACGTGTAGCATCACCTAACTCAAAAATGAATATAAATATGGATGTACTTCAATAATTAATAAGTTGAGGGTGGCTCGTGGTCACATTTCTTTTGAAATCTCTCCTCATCATATCGCATGCCTAGATGAATGTGTTATTCTCACCAAGGTTCACAAAATCAATTGAACCATGAAAACCGGTTTCACAATTTTCACAAAGCCCGGAAATATTGGCCAAATATCAAGTTTTGAATTCGGACAAGATTTATATAATCAACCCGATCGGTTTCCTCGGTTTACTACTCGGTTTATCGATTATCGCTCGATTTTGTTGGTTTATCGTTAGGTTTTACGGTTCACAAATTATATTCATTTTTAAGAGAAATGGTTTACGGTTCGGTTTATACGATTTACCGTTCGATTTCCTCAATCTTCAATATTTCGAAATTCTTTAAAAATACAAAAAATTGAATTTTATTTGGACGAAAACCAGTTGTATGCTCAAAGCGGACCGGACTGGTTTTCGACCATGATTCTCACTTCTGAAACTGGTGTCTTGAGAACTGGCGGAGTGGCTAACGAGCAGCGAAGTTCGACCTGTCAGATGATCAGTGAATGGTTCCCATCAATTTGCCTTTCGTGGCTGCATCTTCGTCGCTATCGCGGGCTCCCCATGACCCCACCTGCTGGATTCAGTGTATATCCTCCACTCGTCAGATTTTTTGGAGAAAGATGCGGTGAGGAGCTTCTTCTTTTACATGCCGTGAACACAGGCCTGAAGCTTTCAAAAAAAAAAAGAACACAGGCCTGAAAATATGAAAACCTACCTTTCTGTGCTGTAATAATGCGGTGAGGATGTTCATCAGTACAGTATATCTTTACCTTTCTGTGCTGTGATAATCCTGTGCACGTGAAAATCTGAGGTTGTAAACTTCTATTCTCTCTCCTCTCCTTCCTTCTCTGTAAATGCTGTAAGTAGTACTTACTCTGAATGCCAGTCGGTTTGTCTGAACGTTCACAACTCTGATAAATTCAATGCCTTCATGCCACAAGCGTTTTTCAGCCTGTACATGTTCTGAAACAAACATTGATGACACGAGTTTGATGTTGCAAGAGGGATGGCAGCTGCCTGCAATCCCATGTACTACCACTTTATATCTCGTCATCAGTTTCAGTTCTATTCGTAGAAACGTGTAAAACTACCGCAATTGTACTACAAATTCTATCTCTGAGGAAATACCTGCTCAGGTTTCTCTGTGCAGAAATCAGTCTGTCTGTGATTTCTTCTTCCATTCTCTCCTTATTGCAGTCTGCGCCCTGGTAAATGTAGAACAATGCACAGCCTGTCTTGTCTGGGTATGCAGAACTCGGAATTGGATTGAATGCGTTCATGCCACAAGCGTTTTTCAGACTGTATATCGTCTGATGAAGCTACTCCTATTGTGCTACCTTCCGTTCACTTCTCACTGTACCAGTTTCTTCTTCCTCTTGGGTCGTCAGGCAACAACTCAACGTGTACTGCGTCTGCGCAATTTGCAATGGCGCAAATCCCACAAGTTTGCTCGAGCAGTAAATTCATCATTTGCTTCTGTTTTCAAACGAGACCATTCGAATTTTGAGCTGCATTTCAGCACCAGATCAAACACGCACCGGGAACTTATAGCTGAATGAAATCAATGACCCACGTTCAGTTCATACACACAATCTCTGTCACAAGAGACGCATGACCGGCACTTAACTCCGTCCAAGTCTGCACCATGGCCGGAGGCGGAACCCGTGAATCGACGTCCACGTGTGCACCCGCGGGCCCCACTACCCCCTCCACGTCGGCGCCAAGCCGGCCGGCCACGTTCGAATTCAAAAGCATCCTCCACGTGTATATAACAAGGCGGCGGTTGGTTCCGCTGGTCAGTTGCTTTGCTCCCCGTCTTCCCTTCGCGCGCCGTCGCCGAGAGGGCTCGCGGGCCGGCCGGGGCGCGAGCAAGGCTAGGGTTTCGCGGCTCTGGGCCGATCGACCGAGTCGAGGTGAGGCCATCCCATCCCGCCTCTCCAATGCGCGTGGTGATCCCGGGGAAACGCCTCGCGGCCCGCCGCCGTGCTAACCGTCTTACTCTCCTGGGTGCGCGCGCCAGGTGCTCGACGGAATTCGAACCCCGCGCGCCGATGCCGAGCGGCGGGAGGCGGGGGCCGCCGTGGACGTCGCCGAGGAGCGCGGGCGGGCTGCCGCCGAGGTGGAGCCCGGGCGCGTCCACGCCGGGGGGCGCATCGGGCACGGGCTACGGCACGCCGCTCGTGAGCGGCGGCGGGTGGGGCGCGCGCGTGACGCCGCCTACGAGCGGGGGCGGGTGCGATCGGGTGACGCCGCCGGCGAGCGGGGAGGGCGCGGCCGCGTGACGCCGCCGTCCACCGGTGGGTGCTCCTCCCGGCCACCGAGGCCGCCGACGGCCCTCGATTCACCTTACGTGCGGGCCAAGCAGGCGCAGGTAATCCTGAATCTCCTGATCGCGCGTGTGTAGGATAGGTTGTGCAAGTGACTAGCTGAATTACATGGTAGTGCATTTTTTTGTGAAGAAATAGGTTGTGCGAATTGTAATCGCAGGCTGAAGAATAGTTGAAGAATAAATGAGATGTTATCTAACATGTTTTTACTGTTTATAGTGAGAGAAATGGATTATAGTTTCCTTAACTTCATGCCAAATTAAGGCCTGACTATTGGGACTTCAATGGTCCTCTGCGAACAGTATGAAAAGTCATTAACAGCGAGCTCTCCAATGTAAATATCAACCATATGAGATATTAACCCAAGTTCTGTATACTTACCCTGCACGCTGCATTGTGAATTGAAAGGTAGTTGCTCTGCTGTGTGTTGAGAAGGCTTTAGTCAGTCCTTTTTGCACGTGCACACTCAATACCCAAGCCTGGCCTATTGTGCTGGGGGAAATGGGGTATAGTAGCCTTGAAGCATAATTTGGTTGTTTTACATCATTCACCATTGTATCAGTGTATCATGTAGCTGCAACAGAGACAGAATGAAGTAGTCTAGGCAATTTCGTGCAAGAATGTAGTTAGGATAAACTAACTTGACTAAAAGAATGCACTGGAGATATATAGGAATACGGGTTCCTGTTTTGTCCTTCAAAGTTTTTTAGGTTTGTTTCTATTACTTTCTGATACATTTACATTTTTCATGCATCCTTTTTCTTTTCATTCCAGTTAATCGAAAAGGATCCAAACAAGGCAGTTCCATTGTTTTGGGCGGCTATAAACAGTGGTGACCGTATTGAGAGTGCATTGAAGGATATGGCCAATGCACTGAAACAAGCAAATAGGTCTGAAGAGGCCATTGAGGCAATACGATCTTTTCGTGATCGTTGCCCCTATGATGCTCAGGACTCCCTTGACAATATTCTTCTCGACTTATATAAGGTATTTTTGCCCTCTTTCACAAAACATCTTTGAGGCTTGATTATACTAATAGATATAGGGAACATTTAAAGTAGTGGACCGTCCAATATGAATGGGCCATCTGTTAATAATCAGCTTAACATGAAATTGCCAGTACAATTTTCTGAACCAATAATTTCCATGTTGAACCAGAAATGTGGCAGGACAGAAGAGCAGATTGAAATGCTGACGATTAAGCTGAGAATTGTTGATGAAGAGTTAGCTTCGGGCCGATGGAAAACAAAATTGTCTAAATCTCACGGAAGAGGAGTCTATCTCTCTCTGAGGGATGAAAAAGCAAGGTACTTCAGAATTTTTAAAAACTAGACCAAGGGGAGAGACGTCCCCTGGCCTTTTTTTTAAGATGAGCGGTGCTCGAATCCGGGCGGCCAGCAGCCCACCTGCCTCTGCTTGCTAGTCCGCCTGCTAGAGCTTGGCGTATTTAAGAATTTTTATCTTGCAATATGACTTTTGACCTGTAAACAGCGTCCTAAGTCTCTTGTTTCTGGTAAAGGTTGTTGGGAAACCTAGCATGGGCCTATATGCAGTTTCAAAATTATGAAGAAGCAGAAATGCTCTACAGGTACTTTCTTGAGCTCACTTTTCATTCACTTTTAGATGACTTGGATTCTCTTGAATGCTATATTGTGCATGAACCTATAAACCCTCCACAGCAAAAAGGGTATGCAGACCAATCTCAGATGTGTGCATGTGGTGTGCTGTCACACCTACCCTGTATATCAAAATAGAAACAAAATGCAACGAACTAACTCTGGCTGCTATATTCATTTGACACAGGCAAGCCCTTGCTATAGAAGCTGACTACAACAAAGAGTGTAACTTAGCCATCTGCTTGATGAAGACTGGAAAATTGGTTGAAGCTAAATACCTTCTTCAAGTTATACCTTACAACAGTAATGATGAAAGTCATGTGAAATCTCTTTCCCGGGCAACTGAAATGCTTAGGGAACTTGAGCTGCAGCCACTCCCTTCTCCCATAACTCAACTGAAATGCAAAGAGTCACGGCTATTGCTTGCTGCTGATGTGGAAAAGCTTGAAGACCTACAGCCGGAAACACTAGCTACTCCATCAGTTCAGCTGAAATACGAAGAACCTCATTTTTCAGTTACCACAGAGAGAGAGAAGCATGAGGACTGCAATTCATGGCTTCCATCTCCCATAACTCAATTGAAGCGTGAAGAACCACACATCTTGGTCACTGCAGGTGGGGAGAAGAATGAAGATTCTGGGGAGTATCAAGATCTTTCTCGACTGTTCAACGATGCTGCTACACCTCAATCAGTACTGGAGAAACTGCGAAAGCGGCTTGTTAAAGAGGCACCAAAACTCAGCACACATGATCAAATTCAGACTCTGGCTCCAACTGAGTGCACACCAAACTCTAAGGGAATCACATATGGTAGTGAGAATCCTGTGCAGGAGATAAAGCTATTGACAAAAGGTGTTAAAAAATCATGGGCTGACATGGTGGATGAAGATGAACAACAATTTGCTGACGACAAAGCCTCGGCTGTGTTTGTGTGTGACCAAAAAATGCAGTTGGGTGATGAGAAGCCAACAGTTGGTGTGGGACATACATATCAAAATGAATGCAGCGAGCATAGAAGTAAGCTGGGGCATAAGACACCATCATCCTGTGAAGGAAGTGGAACCCTCCAAAGACAATTTGCCGGTGATCATCTACATAGTGCTTCAGCTGGTTCATGGAGACAAGGCGACTCCAAAATCTCCACAGACAAGAACGTGAACTGGGAGCTTGTCAGGACTGCGCCGATGTGGAGGCACAATAAGGTACAAGATTGCAGCAATCGAGCCTTCCATAAGCCTAACGCAGTTCATCTCTATGAAAACGCTTCAGGCACTAAACAAACACCATGGAGAAGCAGTGCTTCTCAGCGTGAGCTTTTTCCTGACTGCAAATCAAATTGTGACAGATATGGCCCTGGTTTTATGCCATTCCGTGATTATGAACATGCTCAGTGTTCCAGTCACACTATGACCACTCATCGTAGACATAATAACTCGTCAAATACAGGACCATGGAGGCCACAAAACCGTCTACGTGTCTTCCAGGAAATCACAAACGAGATCACTCAAAATGTTGCATAACTGAACCTGTGTTTCCCACTGTTGGTGCAACTTCCATTCTCATACACATTTTTTCCACATCTCTCTTTGGTTTCACCTTCGAATAGAGGCAGTACAACTGAAGATTTAACAGCTCAAAGCAAACTATCAAAACAAAAGACTGAATGTTGTCATCGTACTCCAAGCTGGTCATCAGATATGTATATATTTTTTGTATGACCAATGCGCCAAAGCCTCTGTAACTGGTGGCTTGGTTATCGATTTTTCAAAGTATCTGTTGCCTTATGACGCAGATAATTTCTTATTTCACATATAAATGTGTACAGTGGCTTACCATTTATGAATCCTTGTAGTCTTATCACCACCTATTTAGCTGTTACTGCATGGTTTCCATCTGTTGTTGGACTTTGAGAGAGGTCACGCGGAGATGAGGTTCACTCGTCCACCTTACGAATTTTTCAATGGAACAAGAAACGCAAGCTGTTATATAAGGACTAGGTCGACACAAAAGAACGCTGCTGTTCATGCTTGGAACAAAAAATTTTATAAACACAAAATTTCTAGGCTCTAGGCAATGGAATCTTCATAGGCTGGCGCAATGGTGGGGATGGTACAGCAGGACTCGAGGTATATCAGACTTCTTGCCGAGCCTGAGAAAATGTACGAAGCCAAACAACGCATTTGTGTCTCAATTTAGCAAGACAAGAACCATATTGTCATCATACTCCAAGCTGATTATCAGATATGTATATATTTTTATTATGACCAATGCGCCAAACCGTATTAGAGCTTTAGAAAGTGACGCATTCGCATCTCAATGGAAAGCGACACAGCACAACTCAACGCAATACAAGCAACAGAACTGTTCTCCCAAGGTGTCATTACAGTTACGAGTATCTATCCCATCTCTGAGCCGCTAGAACTCACAATTCCCAGAAGGTTAGCTCTCTGTTCTCAGTGGGACGGTACTAAAATGCAATTCGGCCCAACCATGCTAACATGGAGCAGCGAACCATTCTTTTGTACTCTCTGCACGCAACAATACATTTATTATATCAGCTTTGAACACACGGTACAAGACCTGAAGTAAGATTATACTGTCAGCTGAGAATTGATACCTCCTTTTCTAGGAGAATTTCATGAGCTCCTTTCGCCACGCCTTCCTGCAAAATATAGAGATACTTCTAGTAAGTTGGGAATGTTTCATGGGTGCTACTGAGGCAAAAGAGCTTAACATGCCTTTCTTTTCAGTTATTCGATCTCTTGAATCATTAAGGTTTCATTTCAGTGTGGACATGTGAGTTTCTGTGAATTACCTTTGTAGAGTGGAGGCCGTACATCCATCTCTTTAACTCCTCAAGAGTTATGTCGTCATTTTCCCTTTTCCTGTTGATATAAGTGCCAAGGTTTATAAGGGTGTTGCAAGGTGAAATATGTTATCTATGAATTCAATTTTCGCATTTGCGGGAAGACTGGGAAGTTAAGTTCTGGAGCATACCAACTTCTAGAACTTTAGCTGATTGTAACACAAGCAGTGAAGAAAATTTACCTCAGAACCTTATGGAGCAGATTGATTTTTTGTCGCAGTACCATGGTTTCCGAGCCTGCTTGCTTTGGATCCTGGGTCATGTACATGGTCAATGGAGCAGAAGAGAGAATTGCAATCATACATGGTTGTAACAGAAACAGAAAATATCTACTCCCGACATCTAGTACACTAGTGTTAATGCAAACAGGGAGTTGTTTGCAAGTAGTTTTATATGCTGACTTAATTCAGTAGATTAAGAAAAACAATGAGCATAGCAGTTCATATTTTGTTTTGTGGCACAGCAGATCATATTCTGGTAATGTGCGTGACCATGAGTAATTCAGCAACTAGCAGTCAAATAGACTCTGAAATCAGAGTAGAATGTTCCATATGCAGTATGTGAAAACTAGGACTATTGGACTGTTATTAAAAGGGAACAACTAATGCATTGAAGTAACCAATGCACTTATGCAAGAACACAAAATTAGACACATGAACCAGTATATGATGCTGAGTTGGGAGGGAGCTAACCATTCTCCGGTCAGCGCTGCCATAAATAGTTAAATGCTATTCAAAGGAATTCTCATGGAAAAGCAAAACAAGATATTCGAATTTCTGAAAATAGAATTGAAGTGTAGTTTTATTTTGGTTTCAACTGTCCAGCTAGCCTCTTTTTTTTTTCAACTGCCTCCATGCTGAGATCTAAGCCTAAGCTCTACTTGCTGCTCTTAACCGCTGTGTACAAAGGTTGTAGAGGCTGGGAACTGTTTTTCCGTTATCTAAAAACATAATCATATTTACAATGGGGTTGGTGAAAAAAGTTCAGTCACCTTTGTACCATGAGTGCAACCATCTTGATCACATGAACCTTTAATCGAGCAAACATGGTATTTACTCATAAGTGAACTATTTAAGATATATCCACTTATTTCCTTCAAACTATCATTATCCGAGAATAACAAAAATATATAAATGTTCCAACCAAGTTCATAAAACTGTTATCGTGAAAGAAGCGGTAAGACTACCTCTAAGTTAAGGTCATAGGTCAACTGAGAATCATCATCTATTCCAGGTGCAAGCTATCATTCAGAAAGCAAGGAAGATAAACTCATCATAAATTTCATGGTATAAAAACACAATGCTTAATATATTCAAGCACACAAACCTTGTCAGTGCTTGCGGCTGTAGTCTCCAAGAGCTGAAGTCGTTCCTTCTTCTCCTACAAATCATGAAGGTAAAAGTAAATCCTGCAACCTTTTTAGGGGAATACAAAAGCCTCATTGTTCTTTAAAATCCTATGATATTTCAGTATTTTACTTACAATAACAAATCGTCTCTGCTCCCCCCCCCCCCCCCAAAAAAAAAAACTGAGGCAATAAATATCAGCAGCAGCTAACTCAATGTCAGGAACAAAACCAACTTCATCACTAAGATTTGCTGCTATGTGGCCAAATTTTGTTGGTAACAGGCGATGCAGGACAACATAGGATATATAGAATTTACATTTCTCAAGAAAGAAAAAACATGAAGAAAAAAGATGGAAGAATTACCTTCATATTGTCAGAAAATTGAATACTCATCTTCACAGGCCCCTGGAATTCCATAGCAACAGGATAAATCCTTAATTCCTGCATATATGGAACAACATGATTGCATGAAGAACATTTTGCACAGGAAAACAATACAAAATTAAAATCCTAGTCCGGAGCATTGCCTGCATGGTAAGCTTGTTTCCAGCATGGGAACCTTCAGCTTCAGGGACAGGTAAATTAGATTGTTTGGCAACATGCTGCAAGGAGAAGAACATATTAAAATTCATGATATGATAAAAATAGAGATCCCAGACCGGAGCATTGCCTGCACGGTAAGCTTGTTTCTAGCATTGGAACCTTCAGGAACAGGCAAATCAGGTTGTTTGGTAACATGCTGCAACGAGAAAAAATATTAAAATTCATGATATGATGAATTTAGAGGTCAAATAGATTAAACAGCAAATTGACAATCTATATACCTGGAATGGAGGAATTCTCTTGATGCTAGTTCTGACCTCACAAATAGCTTGTGACATAGCCAGGATAGCATCGGCAGCAAGCTGAACATATCAAATAATAAGATAAAAATCAAATCGCCAGATAAATATTCTGCAAATCATCGAAACGTGGGAGTTGTGCCTACATACCTTTTGATTGCACCTTCCCCACCAGTTATTAGCCCCATACATTACTTGACTCAAGGAGTTGTTCTTGGTCAGAGCCATGGCTTCCTACAGAAGAAACAACACCCAATACATTTTACTTTTACATTAAATGGAACCAAGGGGAGGTGAAAATGCTCTGGACACAAACCACGTTGGCCTGAGCATGCTCGATGATAGAGTTAAGATCACTTCCATCTGAGAGCCACACGTCACCCTGCATCGCATGAATAATGAATTGGTTAGCCAACTGTCATGGGTCAGGATTTTCTTCAAGAAACTAGTGAAATTTTAGGGCACCTTTTCTTTTTCATCATCTTCCCATAGATTCATTATCCATTCTTCACACCTGTATGCCATTCGACCTCCATGTAGCGCTTCTGAATATGTTGTTCCTTTTTTATTTAGTAACTCCAATTCTTCATCTCGGGTAAGTTGACGACCTCCCTTATCTGGTCCATTGGGCTTATCCTCACGAGGAGCATTTGGCATAAAAAATTGTGTTGGAAATGCCACTTTCCTTCTCAACAGAAGAACTGAGGATAAAACCTGGTACAGATTTCCAGGGGTCGTCCCTGTAACATGCTTGAATATCTTTGTGTGCAGGAATTCCAATGCGCATGAGGAAAGTTGGCGGTAGTTCAATACAAAAGGCTCTTCTGACTGTGGGATCTTAATGACAACCAAGCCTTTGTTATTCAGATCTTCTGTCATTAGTGATTTGGATGTGATTCTAAAGACCCCTTTTATTCGTGGCGCCTCCACTGCATACAAGATGAGGATTTCAAAATGTGTAGGACTTGGCTCAACCTTATCTACTTTTGGCCTAAAGCAAGCAACCTCCTTGATGGCCTTTTTCAATATAGAAGCACACAGGTTTACTTCGTAGACCTTCAGCCCTTGTGTATAGCTTCCAGTGAAATTAAGCCGGTGAACTCCCTGACCCTTGATGTAGTCGCTTCCTGATACTTCAGTATTGAAGAGCAGCACATTTTCCCTCTCGAGAATTCCTTCTCTGTATACACGAGTGATACAACCATAAACATATCCTGTCTGCCCGTCAGTTATCAAGCCAACCACATACTCTTGATCCCTGAAATACCAGACAAATGTCCCAAAAGGCCTTGTCACAAAACTTCTTTTCCTGGAGAAACCAAACTCCAACCGAAGATCTGATTCCGCATAATGCCATGACAGATAATGTCCAACTGAGAATTTGTAATTCTCCGATGCTGTAGAGTCGTCTGTGACATCACATAAAACACTGTCCTGTACACAAAAAAGGAACAAATTGAAACACTGCACTGCGTCTATACTGCACTGTGAATTGCTCATAAAGTATTCTGCAAGCTGGCAAATTACCGGGACAACCACTGGCTGCTGATCTTCCAAAGGCTGAAGACCAGGAGCCTCGGTTCCTTCCGGCAACTCAATATTTCGTTCTCTCATGTAGGACACCTTTCTCTGATCAGACCAGCCTTCAAAACAGCTCACTGGTTCGCCTGTTTCTTTAGCTTTAACCCTGAAAACCTCCAAAGCTTTGTCATACCTCCTGATCAATTTACGTTCTTCATCCGTCGCCATCTACACAAATTAATTCGGATGGGTCGTTACTTCAGAAACGTGCCAGCATTATACTTGAATAAGAGTTGCAGAATCCCTACGTATGTTCTGGAGCGCGCGGAGACGAACAGCCTCAATGGGGGTAGCCGAGGACCAGCGTGTTGGTCACTAAGCGGGTGGTAGAGGAAGGGTCCGCAGGCTGATGACGATCAGACGAACGATGAGTGTGTGGATGAGCGAGCCGCTGCAGAATGTGGAAGAAGCAGACTCCGAGACTCCTTCACTGCAACAAACAATCAGCACGGCGCGTGGAAGGGCCGCGGGCAGGTGTGGAGGATCGCTGAGAGGCGAGCAATGTCGACGGGGAACAAGCAGGAGGAGGAGCCGGCCGCCGGAGAAAGTAGTCGAAGTAGACTCCGTCGCGGACACGAACGAACCACACGGCGGGTGCTGAGGCCTGAGGCGAGCGAGGTCGACGGGGAAGCCGAGAAGAGCGCCGCGGATTTGTCGTGATAGAGGCAGCCCTCCCTCCGGTGTCCGGCGGCGGCTCTGCTTGACCGAGCTGGGTGGCGGAGCTAGGCCGCGAGAGCTTGCTGCTGCAGGAAGTTGCGGCACGATTTTTCCCCCTTTTCCGGAATTCGAAATCTGATCGAGGTAACAGGCACTGGATTTGTTGGGGAAGAAGAACTCGAGAGGGTAATTTGGTAATTCTGTTTAATGTTTGCCGCGCAGCAGGCTTCTCGTTCCCGCCTGCGCCACTGTTACTGGTCAGGATCTGACCTCACCAAACGAGCCCAATAGGCTAGAGCAGGCCTGATCCGGTTGTTTGTGCGGCGGAGATACATACATGGGCCAGGTCCACGAGGCCATGTATGACCAGGAGGGAGGAATAGAAGACACGTGACACTCCGCAGTTAACCGATCAGGATGGGTGTTGGGTGGGTTGGATTTCAATTCTAAAACGAATTTTTCTCACAAACCGGTTGTTAAATTCAAATCCGTTTGAATTAATTAAATAAAATGATATCCCATATGAATATATTGCGAGTTGAAAGATAAATTTAGCTGTAAAGATCCCTACCGGATCAATCTCAATATATATAGTAGTATAAAATCTTAGAGTACAAGCTAAGTTACAATGATAGAGATAGAATCAACAAAATTCTAGTCTATCTCTATTAAAGGTGGCAATGGGTACCCCTTAGGGCTAGAAAAAAAGCTCGAAGGTCGCCAGTCGGCTCAGCTCGAAGCAAGCTCGGTCTCGGCTCGGCTCGAGCTCGTAACATTAACGAACCAAGACAAGACTTTTTTTTTCTGCTAGTTACCTTACTGAGTCGAGCCGAGCTAGCGGGTGAACTGCTCGTTAACACGTTAGGCTCGAATGATAGGGGATTATTTTAACAATTTTAGCATATTTACAAGCAACACAACAAATATATATACTTTCAAAATATGCGCTCTTGAATACATTATGCAAAGGTCTTCAAACCAAAAACGTGGGCTCTTGAAACCAAATGTTTGTTATAATTCTAAAAAAAGAAAAATACATCGGAACTACACAATGTCATTGAGATGTAGCTAATGATAAATTAAAGAAAAATACATCGGAACTACACAATGTCATTGAGATGTAGCTAATGATAAATTGTGGCACTTTTACTGATTGTTGGCATACTCTACTAGCGATTCCTATTCCTCATTATTTACTTCCTAGGGCTTCTTATCAACTTGAGTCGAGCCTGATTTTTGACCCGTTTACTTAATGGGCCAAGCCGGACCGAGCCGCCTTGTTAGTGAGATTCTCCGAGCAGAGCTTGAACCGAGCTGGCTTGTTATCCGGGCCTAGTACCCATTACCCGTGACCCGGTTGGATTTTCTCCCATTAGAAGGCGGGTCTGGGTGAGAAATTATACCCATGGTATACTAACCTAGGGAAAGGCTCACCCATTTGGTGGGAAAGATTGGAGTATGCTTTGGCAGTACCAAACCCACTACCCCCTAGACCCAAACCCGCAACCCCCTAGACCTGGTCCAAAATGTATTTGTTAGCCCATATGTTCAGTTGAACTATTAAACATGTGCTGAATTGGTGCCATATGTTCAGCGGTTGACATGTTCATGTCGGATGTCAAGTAATGAATGGCAATATTATGCATTTTTCTATTTATCTGGTTTGTTATAGATGCACAATGGAAGTGTTCTTTTTAGAGTGAAATGCACTTCAGGTCCCTAATGTATTTTGGATCGATCATCTAGGTCCATACACTTTCAAAATGACCACCCGACACCCTAAACTATTCTTGGATTGTCATTTGAGTTCATGATCTTTATAGTGACCTCCTAGGTGCATGATCTATTTATATTATGTCAATCATGTCCACAATTGTGTCATCTAGTCACTCTCATACCGTCCAACCTCTCTCCATGTGCGTCATTGCACAGTTGCACAACTAATCTCCATGCGGGTGCCGCTGAGCCTATGCAACAATGTTAACCTTGCCTCTCCATCGCCGTCTCGTGGACTCGTCTATGCACTAGGCAACAACAATGACCCACACATGGAGGGTAGGTCGTTGTCGCGGACAACAGGCAGGTGGTCGTCGTGGATAATGAGTAACAAACATAGGAAGGTGTGGCAACAAGAGTCGTTTACGTGTATGCTATTAAGAAAGACGATGCTTACGTGTGTGTCACAAAAAAAGTTCCCACGCACCTGTGTGCCATGAGCCAACTTTGATTACCCCTATGCCATTATGGATGGATGAAGACATAAAGGTGTTAGAGACCGTAAAAGGACAGTTTTGCCCTTTTTTACAATTGAAAATAAAAATAAAAATAATTTTAGAAAAGCATAAATAGCAGAACTGTGAGGAATAATTTTTATTTTTTTTGAAATTATGAGAAATTTGAGAAAAATGTGGGAAAATTAGAAAATTGTGGAAAAAATAAGAAAAAATTGGACATATTTTTTTTTTTTAAAAAACATGTGCACGACCATTGCATACAAAGAAATACGTACAGGTCACATGAGAGAAAAATGACAATTGCATAGCAATAAGTTAATATCACCAACAATTAGGCAAATAAGTTCACTAGTTTCCATCGCACTGAGTCCACATACAGAAAGTAGTAGTTCACCATACATGTCTTAAATTACATCAAAAATAGTAGTTCATCAACATAATTTATTCAAGTTGGAGAGTTTCTTCTTGCTTCTAGTATTAGTAGCTGGGCTAGATGGGTCGGCTTGCTCATATTTGGTGTGTGCACTGTCTATGGAGAGACTGCACTGTGTTCTCAATTTAGTTCTCCAGATATGCTGTTGGCAAGCTCCTGTTGTCACATTTTCTCGGCCAAAGATCACCTCTTCAGCAACCCTGCAAACCATGATAATAGCTCAAAACTTCATTATTCTGCATAACAACAACTGATGGATCTGAAATTAACAAAGTTTTCAAAGAAAACCCACCTGCCACTAAGGGCTACAGCCATCTGGTTCTCTAGATAACTCCTGCTGTACAATCCAGACTCAAGCCTCTTCACTTGGAGCGAAGAACGTGAGTCCACCAGCTTTACCACGAGGAATGATGGAAATCTTAGCAACAGGGTCATATTCAGGCATCAGCGCACCAACGAGGGCATGACCTGCCTCTGCAAGTTCAAAATTCAAAAAAAAATAGCAATCCATGTCACCCACGATGAGTTTAAGTCATAATGCATTGTAACAAAACTTACCGTGATAAGCCACAAGCTTTTTCTTCTCTTCAAAAACAGTTACGAAGATTCAAACAGGCAAGGAGGCACTCACTTGTCAAGAGCTTCATTGACCTTCCCTTTGAAGATGGCCCCTTTCTCGGAATCTTGAGCTGCAGCACGCACATAGAAACAACGGTGAGATCATTCCTCCTGGAAGCAAACAATGACGAGTGAAAGTGGCACTCACGTCGGCGTGTGGCTGGACGCGGCGCCTAGGCGCGCGGGGGCGCACGGCGCCTCGGCCGGTGGCAGATCTGGCCGGCAACAGCGGCGCTAGGGTTCAACGGCAGTGGCGGGTGTCACTCGACCGCTGAGTCGACGAGAGAGAGAGAGAGAGAGAGAGAGAGAGCAGAGAGAAGAGAAAATGATTAGTGGGCAAAATGGTCAGTTGCATTCGTGGGACCCACATGTCAGAGATAGGACACTGTTAACATCTAACAGAAGGTGGACGGAATGACATGTAGGTAGACGAAATTTGAAATCATGGCACACATGTGTCTGGTAATTTTTTTGTGGCACACACGTAAGCATCCATTTTTTTTAATGACATACACGTAAAGGACTCGGCAACAATGGGGAGAGCGAGGTCGGATAGGAGCGTGAGACCGTGACGGGAAGAGGGTAGTGCTGCTAGTTGGCGTTGTCGAGTAGGATCGATGGTGTTCACAATGAAAACGGTTGTGTAGCAACGACAACTTTATGAGGAGCTGCTCAGCAGTGGTGTTGTATGTGAAGTTTGGCTCGACGACGATGATGTGGACCTGGTTGACACAATATAAATAGATTATGGATCTAGAGGGGTTAATATAAAGTTAGTGCACCTAAATGACCATCCAAAAATACTTTAGGACCTAAATGGTCACTTTGAGAGTTTGCGAACCTAGATGATCATTCCTAAATAGTTGAAGGACCGGTGGTGCATTTTACTCTTTTCTTTTGCATATGTTTCTGAATATGATATGGCTAATGGGTATGGATATCCTACGGGTAACTTTTAATGCGTGCAGGAGGAGGTGGGGGCTTGGGGGGGGGGGGGGGTATGGGTCTTGGGAGAAATCTCACCCATGAATGTTAATGGATTATTCGCCGAGAGCTCTCACAGCTCATGGTGTGGGTCCGAGGAGGCAAAACCCGGTGGGTCTTGATCCATTGCCATCTTTAATCTCTATATGGGGCAATGGTGCCGGATATATGACATTGCCTTGACAGGCACAAACTCTCTTCATGATCAAGGAGTTTACATGTTAATATTGCGATAACCCGTTTCAATAATTTGATAAACCGGTTCAACAATTTGAATATGAAATGTGGAGTGTCCTTCTATAAATTGTTGAATCAGTTGTTTCATATAATTGACACTGCATATAAAAATATTTTTAGATAGGTTGTACAAGATATTGAATATGACATGTCAAATTGTTGAGATACATATAAAAAAATGTTGAAGCAAATAATTTAAAATGTTGAATGCAAATGAACATACTTGTATTTGTTTTTAGTGGAATATAAAAAAAATTGTGTTCATATGCTTGCATCAACTTTTTAAAACCTGCATTAACCTTAGAGGTCAATTCATTGCATCATCCGTTTAATTGAGAAAAAACAATTCCATCTCGCATGCCTACCCTTGGACTGGCCACGACCGCGACATAATGGACTAGATCTAGGTGCACCATGTGGTGCCCGATGCGTGAGTACTATGAGGTAGAAACATACTCCATCCGTTTCTAAATTGTTGTCACCATTAACTTTTTTTTTGTTAGGTTCGATCATTCTGTTAAAAGATAAGGATAAGTGGTCTCGTTGATCACCGTAGCAACAGGAGACATGTCTTTTGGGAAAGAACACGTCCCTTTCATCGTAGAGGCGCGTCCGTACGGACACGCCCCTCAAACGTGCCCCACCAAGGAGGCGCCTTCCCCCTATAAATGTAGTCCTGTTCCAATAATGAAACACATTATTCACCATTACATAACTTTGTCATTACATTCCAAACATGTCATCAGCCCGCTTTAACCACTAAGCCTAAGCCCTAATCTCGTCGGAGAAGTGGAGACCTTCAGATCCGGAGGTGAGCGACAATGTCGATCTCAACACTCACCACCGATCCGACAGTTGTTCTCCTAAACACCCTGCAACCACGCCGCAGGAACCATCGTGGCCGCCGTTTGTACCGCGGCCGCCGTGGGCTTCACTTCCCAACTGCTTCAAGCAACCCTTCTTCCATCGCCACCATCGTATTTCTGGTTGCCACCATCGCACCGGTCGGAGGGACCGGCACATCTTTGGTCGGCCGAGTGGATGGAGCATCCACAACCGTCACCCTGGGAGATTCCGAGGCGACAAGCACCAGAACCGCCGGGGCAATGTGGGTGGATGACTGCTGCATTGGTGGTGACATGGGCGCCAGCCCGAGTACTACAACCGCCCGGGCTCTCTACCCTAACAACGATAGTGGTGTCGGACCAAGTAGCATACCCGAAATCTCTTGGTGTCCTTTGGATGCGCCTCCGAACGCCCGTCTCCCGACGCTATTGCCAACCGAGGAGCCCCGGATGATGTTCGGGGCCCGGCTACTGCAACCGCCTCCGACGTCGTGAGGTCTTTCACGACCGTGGCCATGGAGGACGCAACCGCTGCTTCAACCTCCGGGGCCACCCGATTTGGTGATCCGCCATCCTTCACCACACCATGGTCGCCGACCCGTCTCCGGAGGCGGTGTGCGATACATGGATTAGGTCCATGTCCTCCTCGGTCCGAACCGATATAGGAGGTGGCACCGTCGGTAGAAGAGGTAGAACTGGAGGAAGAGGAGGAGGAAGCACTAGATACATACTCCCCCATTGTCTCCCTGTCGCCAACTTCATCGCCGCCATCTTCATCGCCTCCACCCCGACGACGCGCACGGATGCGTGTGTGTGTGGGGGGGAGGTGGGAGAGGAAGGCCAAGTGAGAGGATTGCTCCGCACTCAACCCCGTCATCATTATCGTTGAGTTCGTCGGGCTTTGATGTCATCATCGGGCCGATGACGATCACCTCGGCGGCTACCGTACCATCACCGCACGCCCCCAACAGGGTCCGTCTTGCTCAATGCCACAACCATCTCACTAGAAACCCAGCGTGCCGCCATAGACGTGAGGCCGACGCATGGACGTCAGCTGCGTCGGCGACCACGAGCACAATCGTCTCCCACAACGAGCTGTCCTCTACCCGGACCTCAAAGCTGAGTATGTGATGGAGGAAGAGCCTACTCGCACTATGGCTTTCTCTTAAGAACAGATATGAACGGCAGAAAGCAGTCATCCTGCCGGAGGCAAATCATGAGTGGACTCACCTTCATCTCGAGGACTTTAAATCGATTGGAGGCCACAACCATGCCGTTCATAGAAGCTGTGCCAAGTTACGGTTTTGTGAGAAAGAACCTATAGAGACGGAAAAGATTGAGAAGACTTTAATCACTATGGTTCCCTCCGATAGGGTCTTACAACACCAATACCATGAAAGGAATTACCGGACTTATCTTGGACGTATCAATGATTTACTTTAGGCCGAGAAGAACGATGAGCTTACGATGAAAAATCATCACCAACATCCGATTAGAAGTGCTCCTCTCCCGAAGTTCATCATAATAACGCCTGAATAAGAACAAGTTCAATGCTTCAACGAGCAACTATAAGAACTTTAATGGTAAATCCAAGAAATGTGGCAACAAAAAGAGAAAGAATAAGCAAAGTGCACAGTCTAGGGGAGAGACAATTCTAAGAGTGGCCGATAACCTTGAAGACAAGTGTGGAGGATACAAACATGCCACTAAGAAATGTGAAACCCCAAAGCACTTGATTGAGCTCTACCAGAAATCCATAGGAAAGAAAGCGAGAAGGATCAAGATTTGAAGTCCACTTCAATCAAGAATCCGAGACAAGCAAGGCGAGAAGAGAGTGCAGTTGTTCTTCCCCAAGGACCAAGTCACTTAGAGCCGCCATCGACCGTCGAGGACTACATGGACACGAGAGAACATGATAGTTGAATTCGTTGCAAACAACGTGTTTGGAGACCTCAAATAGGATCCATGATCTCCTAAATTATTAGATGTCTATGTATTAGTCAATAAAACTTTTTAATAGCTAAATAGTTGTCTTTTATGTAATAGGAATCAACACTTTGATACCTGAATTACTTATTAATAAAGTATGTATTCTATATATCTAATGAGAATTATTTTATAATTCATCTATATAGATTTTACGGGAGTCAATTCGATGGAGGAGGAAATGTGCCTTGTGGATAGTTGTACCACAAACTCTATACTTAGGGAAACAAAATATTTCCGGACTCTTACTAAAAAGAGTGGACATGTTTTGACAATCGCCGGACGTGATGCCGAGATAGTTGGTACCGGAAGGGCCACTATCATACTCCTTGTGGGTATGCAGATAACAATAGAGAATGCATTATTGGATCCCGATTCTACTCATACCCTCCTAAGCTATAGAGATATCCGTAAGAGTGGGCATCATGTGAAGACATACGAAGACAACAATGAGGAGCTTCTTCTCATTACAAAAAATGGATATGGCGAAGACATCTTGGAAAGAATTCCTACCTTACTTGTCTAGATTGTACTACACATACAATAGACCCATACCACATGTTGCATATAAAGTAATTTTCAAGAATGTTTATGCATTCAAAACATGGCATGATCGCCTTGGACATCCTAGTGTCGGGATGATGAGGAAAATTATCGGCAACTCTATTGGTCATGATTTAAATGAGGCAAAATTCTCGCAATCTTTGGATTTTATATGCACAACATATGCAATGGGAAAATTGATTTTAAGGCCATAATACCTTAAGATCAATACGGAACCACTTAATTTTCTTGAACGAATTCAAGGAGATATATGTGGTCCGCTACAACCATTGCCTAGACCGTTTATGGATTTCATGGTTTTGATAGACGCATCTACACGATGGTCTCACGTGTGCCTCTTGCCCACATGAAACCATGCATTTGCTAATATCATTGCTCAAAACTTGAGATTGAGAGCAGATTCCCTCGAACACGAGTATCCGCAATCCGACTTGGCAATGCTATAGAATTCTCCTCGCGAGCCTTCAATGATTATTGTATGGCACAAGGAATAGAAGTTCAATATTTAGTCTCCTATGTCCATACACAGAATGGTTTGGTTGTATTTCTTATTAAGAGAATCAAACTCATTGTGAGACCAATGTTTCAAAATTGCAATTTACCAACGATGTTGGGGTCACGCGGTACTTCACGCCGCGGACTTGATACAATTGCATCCAATTGCATATCATAATACTTCCCCACTACAGTTGGTACGTGGAAATGCTCCAAGTATTTCCCATCTGCAAAAATTTGGTTGCGCTTGTATACGTAGTGATCTCACCACATCGATGTACTTGCTATGGGCCAACACAGGAAATTGGGGATCTATGTGGGATATAAATCTCCGTCGATCATTAAATACCTGGAACCCCTAACTGGGGACTTATTCACGGCCTGGTACGCTGATTGTATATTCAATGAAGATCATTTTTCGACATTAGGGGAAAATTTCAAGTACCATACAAAATGCCAGGAAACTGATTGGGATGCAAAGAGTATCCAAAATGTAGATCCACGTACCCAAGAGACTGAATTCCAAGTTCGGAAGATAATTGATTTGCAAAATATTGCAAACAATATGCCGAGATGCCATAAAGGTGTCATAAAATCTTTGAACCCAGCTATAAAGGTGTCACAAAATCCTTGAACCAAGCTATAAAGGTGTCACAAAATCCTTGAACCCAGCTAGGGATGCGCTCGAAAGAGTGGAGGTACCAAATAAAACCATTCAACTCCTAGATCAAGAAAAGAGGGGGAGAAGTACGGCCACCAAGCAGGTTGATGCTTCTATTAAGCGACCAAGGAAAGAGAGGAATATTAAGGACAATGTGCCTAATAAACGTCGGAAGACGAAATCCTCCGAGTTGTAAATGCAAGTTAACCTATGATTGACAGACAACCCGAGGGTAGTATACACCTAGTGGCACATGAGAATCCACAACCTAGCAAACGAGCACACTATTTCGGAAGCTGGAACATCGGAAGACCCCGACATACTCGTATTGGGAGATCACGAGGAGTCACATGAGGTACAAGAAATTTCCATTCACTATGAGAACACTGGAGAATCATGTGATCGTAAGACTACGACTGTCGACACTTCTCATCTACAATTGTAGAGAACTTTCTGAATGATCCAGATCCTAAGACCATGGCAGAGCGTGTCGACGTCGCTCGTACTGGAATCATTAGAAAGAAGCAATTGAAGTAGAGCTAGCCTCGCTAAGGAAAAGAGAAGTTTTTACCACAGCAATTCCTACACCTCCGAGAGTCTTCCCTATGGGATTCAAGTGGGTCTTTGTTTGAAAACGAAACGGGTGAGATACAAAGCAAGGCGAGTCACACAAGGGTTTACACAAAGACCCGACATTGATTTCAATGTCAAATATTCTCCGGTTATGAGTGAAATAACATTCCGATATGTGATATCACTAGCAGTTCAAAATCGTCTATCTATGCAGTTGATGGACGTCGTGACCGCATATCTTTATGGGTCTAGATTCGGACATATACATGCGGATTCCTAATGGAGTTCCTGTACTAAATGAGCACACAAATCACATGTATCGTGTGAAGCTGAAGAAGTCTCACTATGGCTTAAAGCGATCGGGACAAATATGGTACAACCGACTAAAAAAGTATCTTTTACAAAAGGGTTACTCTAATAATACCGATTGTCCATGTGTGTTTATTAAAAAGTCCTCTACAGGATTTTGCATTATATCGGTGTATGTCGATGATTTAAATATCATTGGTAATATAGAGGATATTAAAGAAGTACACAATCATTTGACGATGGAGCTTGAAATGAAGGATTTGGGTCAAACCAAATTCTGCTTGGGTTTACAACTTGAGCATCTTCCCACAGGAATTCTAGTACACCGATCTGCCAATACCTAGAAAATATTGAAGAAATTCAATATGGACGAAGCATATCCTGCTAAAAACCCTATGGTCGTTAGAGCTTTAGGGCTTGATAAAGATCAGTTCCGACCAAGGGAGGAAGGAGAAGAGATACTTGGACCCGAGGTCCCGTATCTTAGTGCCATTGGAGAGCTTATGTATCTTACAAATAGCACCGAGCCCGATATTGCATTTGTGGTGAACCTACTAGCTAGACACAACGTTTACTAACCCAACTAACCCAAAGACATTGGACGGGAGTGAAGAATATCTTGAGATATCTCGTTGGCACTAAAGACCTTGGTCTTTTCTTCAGAAAAACTAGGACTCCAACCTAATTGGATACACCGATGCTTGGCTATCTTTCAGATCCCCATAATGACATATCACAAACAGACTACGTGTTCTTACATGGTGGAACGACTATTTCATGGAAGTCTTCAAAACATACTCTAATAGCAACATCCACCAATCACTCCGAGATCATTGCATTATACGAGGGATCACGTGAATGTGTATGGCTTCGTAGAGTGATAAACCACATACAATAGTCATGTGGGGTTGGTCCAATCGGATCACCAACTATTATCTATGAAGATAATGCGGCTTGTATTGCACATATGCAAACAAGTTACATAAAGAGCAATAGGACCAAACATATTGCATCGAAATTGTTTTATCCGATGAGCTTAAAGAGAACGGTGATATAAACATTTTGCAAACAAAATCTTATGATAATGTCGCAGATTTATTTACTAAGTCATTGCCGGCCTCATCATTTGAAACCGGTTGGCTCCTTATCTCAAACATTTGGTTGCTTCCAACCAGAGTGCATTCATCCGTGGACGTTGTATTCATGACAACTATATTTTAGTGCAGCAAACAGTCAAGGTGCTATTCAAACAAAAGGTACCGAGCCTCTTTCTCAAGCTGGATATTTCAAAAGCTTTCGATTCGGTGGCTTGGTCGTTCCTATTGGAAATTCTGGAGCACTTGGGCTTTGGACCTTCTTGGTGTAATTTGATATCTTGCTTGTTGTCCACGGCTTCTACTCGGGTCATGGTTAATGGTGAACCCGGTGATCAGATTCGGCATAAGCGGGGGTTGCGGCAAGGCGACCCTCTTTCGCCCATGCTATTTATTTTGGTGATGGACGTGCTAAACAGACATCTTCACGATCTTGGTCTTTTGTTGCCTTTATCCCGTCGGAACCCGGGCCAACGGGTATGTCTATATGCCGATGATGTTGTTCTCTTCATAAGACTGGTCGAGGAGGAAATGAATCTGACCATGGAGATTCTTGGTAAGTTTTGAGAGGCTTCGGGTCTACGGACTAATTTACAAAAAAGCTGTGTTATTCCTATTCGGTGTGCTCAGGAACAAGTTGATGATGTGCGCACAATCATGCCTTGCACAACGGCGGAATTCCTATGTACCTACTTGGGTCTTCCCATTTCAGACAGAAAACTAAAAAATCTGAGCTTCTAACTTGGATTGAAAAGATAGGTGATAAGCTCCCGAGTTGGAAAGCCTCTCTAATGAATTTGGCCGGGCGTGCCACTTGGGTTCGATTTGTCCTATCGGCCATCCCCATATATGTGCTCATTGCTATTAATGTTCCGAAATGGTTTCTCAAGGCAATCGAAAAAATAAGGAGAGGTTTTCTATGGCAAGGAAGGAAACAAGCAAATGGTGGCTCATGTTTAGTTTCATCGGAGAAGGTATGCTTACCGTTGGAGTATGGAGGCACTGGGGATTCTCAATTTGGAAATTATGGCTTGGTCGCTGCAAATTCGATGGTTGTGGGCAATGAAGACTGATTTTAATAAGCCATGGAGGGGGCTGGATATTCCTACGCATAGTAATGCAAAAGCTGTCTTCTCCATCACCATTCAGAGTCAAGTGGGCAACGGTACCAACACGTTGTTCAGGAACGATAAGTGGCTGTTTGGCTGTACTACAGCCGAGCTTGCACCTATGGTTATTGCCTCCGTTCCCACAAAAACCAGAAGCACTCGCACGAGTGGCTGAGGCCCTGCTTGATCATAGCTGGCGGGATATAGAGGGAGGCTTATCAATGATCGGGTTGTTTGAGTATTTTCAACTTTGGGACATCATTCATGAGGTGGCTATCCAGGAAGGTGATGACAATCACGTATGGGTTTTTGATGCCTCTGGAAAATATTCATCCAAATCTGCCTACAATGCCTTCTTAAATGGGAAAGTCTTGTTTGAACCATGGAGACGTCTATGGAAGTCCTGGGCTCCGGCCAAATGCAAAGTTTTTCTCTCGGTTAGCAATACGGAATCGGTGTTGGACGACAGATCGGCTTGCCAGGCGCGGCTTGCCGCATCCAAGCCAATGTCCGTTGTGTGATCAATGCGATGAAGACGTCCAACACTTGTTAACCTCATGTGTCTTTGCCCGGGAATTTTGGTTCAAGGTTTTCCAACAATGGGGGCTGCTGCAATGTGTACCGGATCAAGATGAGATTTCCTTCGCAGCCTGGTGGAGAAAGGCGGTCAAGAAAGTCCCAAAGGAGCAGAAGAAAGGATTAAATTCCCTCATCATCATGGGAGCATGGTTACTTTGGAAGCATCGTAATCTTTGTGTCTTTGAGGGAGCCAGCCCAAGCATCAACAACATTCTACGGGCTTTCGAGGACGAACATCACTTGTGGTGTCTTGCTGGCGCTCGAGGCTTACAAGCGATTCGGTTGGGTCATGCCATAGAGCCGGGTTAGTCGCTCTTTAGGTGGTGGTCAGGCCTTGCCTAGCGTGTGTTTTATAAGGTTACACCTAATTCTATGTAAGTTGTCCCTCATAGCTGGTCCGGAGTGAGGTGGCATTATTGTACAGGACCGTTTCTCCTCTCTTTAAATATAAAGATACGTAGCTCTCCTGCGTTTTCGAGAAAAAATCAAGCGGAAAATCCCTCCGAACTATGTAACCTACAAGAGCATCACATTGTACTTTTTTTTCCCCATATATGAGTTTTACGCGAATAAGCTTTCTCATACTAGGTTTTTAATGAGGCAATGTATTTACAAGCTATATGTCATATCGCTGGAATTTTTTCCCATAGGGGTTTTTATATACAGTGATAATAAGAGACATTTATATGTTGAATGATTTCTGCCCATTTTCCCAGTAGGGTTTTAAGGAATTTTGCACAACATATTATATCAGAAAATATCTTCTCATTTTTCCCATGGGGTTTTTGGAGAAACTGATTTATGAAGGAGTACATTGAGGATCAACCAATCAAGAGGAAGTGTTAGAAGATAAATGATCCGTTGATCACTGTAGCAACATGAGACATGTCCTTTGGGAAAGGACACATCCCTTTCACTATACGGACACGCCCCTCGGACGCGCCCCACCAAGGAGGCGTCTTCCCTCTATGAATGTAACCCCGTTCCAATAGTGAACGACACTGTTCACCATTACATCACTGTCATTACATTCCAAATACATTCGTCTTATTCAAGACTAAATAGAGGGAGTTAGCGGTGCAATGTACCCCCATTTTACTTCTACCCATCCACCTCCCACCACCAAATTAAGTGATTTTTTTTGGGTCCTATCTCTAGAATCCCTTACATTATGAGACAAAGTTTGAATCCATTTGCATTTATTTAGGATGCTGCTATCTAAATTTGATGCAAATTCGAAGAGAAAGAAATTGATATGTAGGTGCCATAAAATACCTCTAGAAAAAGAGAAACATCTCCCGTAGTGAACACAGGTGTATTGCAAACTTCCCCGCAAGAAAATGTGACATATCACATGAAAATGTAAATAGAGTATATATACAAAACCGCATGCCATGTGTATCAAAACTAACGCTTTGGCTTGGATACTTTCAGGTTGAATGATACTCCCTCCGTCTAAAAATGTAAGGATTTGTTGACTTTCAGCTTTCGTGTTTGACAATTTGTCTTATTCAAAATATTTATACAAATACAAAATTTAATAAGTAATATTTAAAATATATCTAATAATAAAACAAATTATATAAAGATAAATAATATTTTTATAAAAAATTGAATAAGGCGAGTGGTCAAACGTAAAGTCTAAAAGTCAACAAATGCTTACATTTCTGGACGGAGGTAGTACACATTAAGTCAACAAGCATACTCAAACCATGGCTAATGACTTAAAAGTCATAAATTTTACAAGCTCGAAAACGTCCACCACCAAAATGAACAGATTCTACAACTTGAATATCCCAATCCCTACAACAAACTACAAAATAAATACACAAACTGAAACAGTAGGCTAAGATCAATAGCTAAATCATGCACAATAGAATGTAGTTGACCATGCCAGAATCACTAACACGACAGCACCATTCAAGAAACGATACTCCTTGGCCTGGCTTCCATGTATGGCAGGTTTAAACGAAACAGGGCAGCCCCCATCAATAAAGTCGATGCAAAGAATATCGTCCATTGGCACAGCTGCCACGAAATGATGCGAAAATTTCCCAACTGAGCTGACGAAAGAATTACACTCACGATTTTTGTCAATGAAGGTGTACAAATTCTTCTGACGTAAGGTGTAACCAAACATCTGTATTTCAAAGCCACCAATTACAGGCATCTTCAAGAAGTCCAGCTCTATCGTTGCCTCAATACCAAACTTAAACATTGTCAGATCAAAGACTGCCACACCATATGGACCAGCCATGCTACATCTGAAGAATGTGTCAAAAGAAACTCGACCTTCAACAAACTCCATGCAACCATCAACTAAAGTGTAATCTTCAGTCCCTTCATTCACTGCCTTTACTCTAATATCAACCTCAATCAGACAGTTAAATTTCATGGACATGCCTCGTGTTGGGCTCATCAAACGCAACAGATCACTGGTCTGCAATTTAATAAGCCACATCAGGGACTCTTTTTTTATATATTCTAAGTTTTATGAGTAACAAAATATTCTTAATTAATATTTAATAATTAAATCATACACAACTACTATAAATCAGAATTAATCCTGGAATTCTATATACATGTTTCAAAGTTTGACATGAAATAAAATCTCAACTGATTTAGTTAGAGCTATCTGAACAGTCAACCATGTAATTAACACTCCGATGTTTGGTGGGGTTAACAGATGCAGGACTGGATGTTCCTAAGTTGGAACAGGTTTGAGATGGTTGTTGGAATATATTCAATGGCTAGTCTGGCTAACATTTGGATGCCTAAACAATCAAACTTGTTGTCCCATGTTTTCCGTCTACAGTGGGCATATAAAATAGTTCATTATGTATCAATTGAAACCGACTAACATGCCCTCATACACATTCAACACACATACACATCATCAGGTCATGCTGTTTTATCTCCCTTGAACACACAGAAAATCATAAAATGACTTCTCAAACCAATCACCAAAAAGAGTGGAATTTTGTGTGCTCCTGAATTCAGCATGTTGCAATACTTCAAATTTTCAAAAAAAGAAAAAAAAACACGTAGCAGAAAACTAAGTAAACTTGTGAAAATTGAGAACCAAATTCATGATAGATGTAAAGAAACAAACAGACAAGAATTAATCTGACCTTCTTCATCACGAGACAATTGTACCAGTTGTCTTTCTGAATTTCAAATCAAAGATGAACTTGTTTTTTTTTTGCAGATTTACTTAATTCTATACATACAATATAATTGACTTTTAAACCACACCATTTCGAATTATCACATTTTCTCTATTAGGGAGACCAAAAACCTGAGCCAACAGTGAATCTTACCCTAAAAGCCACAAAACAATCACTATACTTGTCATATAATTTGTTTGTTGTGTACATCATGACCTGTTTAGCATATAGTGCTATGATATTTGGTATCAATAATATAAGCACACTTCCATTAAAGGCTTAGACATTTGCTGGTTCCATACAAAAAGAACAGGTCCTTATTCGTGGAAGTATTTGTGTCTTTACCAAGTTATTATGCAGTTTACTACTGCAGACCTTGTTCCTTCATTAAAAAAGACGTATAATTTAACCATCATAGGTAAAACCATCGAGCTTAGATACAATCAATGCAAATCACAATAAATTATATTGGTAAAATATTTGACATGATGGAATCTGCATTATCACTTGCAACAACTTTATAAGCCACATCAACACACTGATTCACCCAACAGTACTGCAAATCCAAGTCATGTTTTTCTTTTTTGTTGACTATAGTAGATGAGAAAGGAGGGAAAAAGGTGATTTCCTTTTCGAAGTTTCAGAAAAGACTCAGCAAAGAAACATGATAGCTTACGTTAGAATGATCACCGATTTGTCATATAAATAAATGTGTTAAAATTTTATCTTGGCCGTAGTTGGAGAGGGTAAAAATAAAATAATAAATGTGTAAATACGTACTGCCTGAGAAAACATAGAGCATAAGTACATAAGACAAACCAAGGCGTTTACAGCTCGGTTAAGTTTTCGTATTGAAAATCAGGCATCAGGTGTGTTAAAAAATTGGAATTACAGCACAGACTTGTTTAGTTATTTGGCAATACATAGGATAACTGTTCAAGGAAGTTTAAGCATCCAATGAATAAGAATTGAATCACAATGATTTAATACAGATTACTAGAGTGGAGTAAGCACTAAGCACTCTGATGCCCAAAGCATCCAGCAAAACTCCTATTTAGCAGTTAACACAGGTTTACAAATTGGACCAGTATGTGTATGCCTGATTTATCAAGAATGAAACAAAATACTAACTTGTTTCTGGCCAGATGTCAGCAAACCAATACGATCCAAGTGCACAAAAAAACACAACAACAGGAGGCTATATTATAACATTGCCATTCATAGAAACATTTTACAAAATTTCATATATTTACTTATAAAGTATCACATTAATTGCAGACATGCATCTCTTACCGCATTAATGGCAAGTGGGTTATCACGGGATCTGTTGAAAAGATAATTACGGCGGTAGTCCTCACCATCACGTACAGCAACCACTCCATACACTTCAACTTTATTGGACATACTTGGGACAGCAGGTTGCAACTTCACATTAAAAAGTTGAAATACAGGAGACGGCTCATGATAACAATGTCTCCCAGTTTTAGGATCACAGTTTGTATAACGCTTTGGGGGTAATGTGGCTAGAATCAAAGAAAACAAAATATAGTTAATAAAATCATCACAGTCCATCGCATGAGAGCATGAACATGAAAGAGAACTACAAGTGATAGTAACAAGGTAGTAACTTACTCTCTGAAAGTAAGTTCATCCGATAGTACCCATGCCAACGAAGATCACCAACATGTCTACAATCTCTAGAGGACTCAGGAAGCGAATGAAATTGAATGTCGCAAATTAGCTCAATCGGAATATCCAAGGTGGCTCTCAGCAACAATCGCTTCGAACTTTCCACTGGACCAATCCTCTCAACAACTCCCAAAGCTGAAAAATAATGAAACATATCTCAATAAATTGATACAAAATTAGCCTCAGATTCCTACTTCCTGCTCCATAGTACTGTTTTAGCCCCAAATATAAAAAGGAAAAAGAACAAGAAGTATGGAGAAATACCATCCTTGTCGATGAAATCATCATCTGGGTCACCTTCAAACAGGAGTGTGATGTCATCAACCGTATCACTTGAATCATCACCAGCATTGAGGCTATTAATGTCATTGAAGCTGCAACTGCTGCTAGATGCATAAAGCAACTGGGGGCCCAGGAGGGTAGTAGGCAACGTATCATCATGTTTCTCAAATCCTTCAGAACTCAGTATTAGACTGGACAGAGGAAGTGAAATTGAAGACAAGTCCATCGCAAGAGGATTACAGTGAAACTTGTTACACCTAAACAAGGAGGAGAAAATTGTGATGTGCAATTTACTACAAGGATACAGGGCATTGCAGCAGAAACTAATAACAAATAACAAATGATATTGAGTTTTTTGGTGTTATATTATTTTACATTTTAGAGAAAAAAAACACATGTTACAGCTATAGCATAACACATCAAGATGGTTCTGCTGTATTGAAGATGGAAGTTGTTATAAGCATGACAAATAAAAGCCAAATGGCCAACTATATACATCTAAGAAGGAAATAATGAACAGAAGATGCTATGAATGATGCACATAGCAGGAGACATCATAAGGGGAAAGAACTTCATTGAAAAGGAAACAATAACAACAACAAAGCCTTTAATCCCAAGCAAGTTGGGGTAGAATAGAGATGAAGGAAAAAAATGTACACAATATCTTTTGCATAATATTTAGCACCTCCTTTAGCAAACGAGGCAAATCAACTAATCTTTAAAAACCAATGAAACCAAGTTGAAATACACAAACAAACTAAAATCTGAGCCAAACTGAACGGTTACCGGCAGGCTGAAGTCTAAACTAACAGAATTATTCTTTTCATAAAAGATAATTGGTGTAAACTAGGTGAAATTCATATAAATAACTAACATGTAAATCAAACATTCTGCAAAGTCGTACTTTACTAGGAAGGATAATCCAGAAACAATTTTAGTGAATAATTCAGCAAAGTTATGCTTAACTAGGAGACAAACAATCTAAAAGAAATATGCAATCGAAAAATAATCTGCAAATACTTGGCAACTTGATATTCAAACAGTTACTGGATTGAATCACTGAACTGCATATGCTAAACTAGCACCAAAATCATGACAGCAGGGCCTGAAGGAATCAACAAATATTCCCCTAACCAGATACATCAGCATATTGTATTTGTTATACTAATTACAATTATAAAATATCGAGATTTATAACAGTAGCCAAATTCAACCAGGACATTATTGGCAGGATGTAAACTGTTCAAGGAACAACTGCAATCATTCCAACAATATGATCATGATGCAGTCTTCTAAAACTCATCAAAAACGCCTATCTATATCCTCTCATACTATTAAGACAGATGCCACAAGAACACATATGAAACTCAAGTTACTTTTGAGAGCCTGGTTCGACCTAAAACTTAATGCTGGTGGCATGTATGTCCACAGCAGCAAGAGAGTGAAACGTTTGAGAGCCTATTTCGAACTGGACCTAATGATGGTGGCCGTGCCAGCAAGGCAATGCAGACATTGAACGACTGTCTTGGTGTGTGCAGTGACCAATCTTTTTAACAAGACTGTAAAACACAAATCATGAGTACTTCTAATTTTCAACACAACGAGGTTCATAAATTCTAGAAGGATCACTCTTGACGAATAGGAGGAGCCAGAAACTAAGATATAGAAAATTATATACTACGAATTCACCACATCACTCATAATTCACTAGATACAATCAGGGAAGCTAATCAGCATCAGCAATTCCTGGTGTGTGCAGTGACCAAAGTGAAACAGCATGACCCCAGAAAGCGTCTCCATGAGTCACAAACATCGTCACTAATGACACCAACACACTAATCGGAGGGACGAACCTTCCTTTCGCTGCTCGGCGGCGCCGGCGGCGCTGGTCGCTGGGAGGACCGAGGATAGAGGAGGCGTACCGTGAGGCCCGCGCCGACTAAGTACGCGTCGGGGATGAGGAAACCGGCACGGCCGTCAGGGAGCCCCGGGGCCCAAACTCTAGCCGCGGATGGGCTTCGGGGCGGCGCTGAGGAGGGCGTCGGGTAGCGTGGGGCACGCGGCTGGGTGGCACCTTGGGATGGAGTACGGGCACGGCTGCGGCTGGGCGACGGCGCACGGCGGTGAAGACAAGCCGCTGCGCGTCCAGCGCAACCGGCTCCTGCTTTGCGATGAACGGGCCTGGTCTGCTCGAGCGCCTGCGCGAGCCCGGCCGGCGGTGGTGTGGTGCGGTGCGGCACTGGGAGGTGGGAACCCTGCCGCCGCAGCCGCCTTTGCCTGTTCAGACGGAACAAGGTCCACGGCCAAACGGCTGTGGGCCGATGTTGCATCCGAAGGCTCAGTTCAGTTACCTCGTCTCCACGCCATACGACAGGCCCAACAAATAATAAGGTGGCCCATTTTACTCGGCTCCACCTCCTACACCCAACGCGAATTTGGTGTGCAGGTGCTAAAATCCATCCGTAAAGTGGCTCATCGTTCTACTAATTTCTATACTAATATCTCCAAATTGTAAACAATGCTAGTATAATATGTATCGACCACTCTACTTCTGGATGGACCCCACAAAGCGGTGAAAATACAAAAAAGGGAGTACAAAGACGGTGATAATGTAACATGTACTGGTTATTCATTATAGGGCCAATTGCGTTTTAGCCATAAATTTCGACTCTAATTGTGAAACAGCCATGAAAATTCAGATTTTGTGATTGAGCCACAACTTTTCCCATGCGAACCAAACTTCTACCACAAGTCTGTTTACTACATGTAACGGTGTTAACTTCCGGGTGCAAAGACGAGATTGCCCTTTGTGATTTAGCCATGATTTTGATAGCAAAAATTGTGCTTGTACCATTGTTTTGACATGAAGCATTATAACAATTTTTGAACAAACAAAACAACATAGACCAAGGAAACTAGATTCATTTCAATGAAAATTTTGAATTTTGATAAAAATTAAAATCTGGACAGAATTTTTATAAAATATGGAATGAAATATTTAACATAATTTTGGCAGCATTTCACTTCTGATTCTCAATGAGGATGCATCTTCATACAATATTCAGAACATAAATATTCAGATCATAAATATCCAACAAAAATAGCCCATACATTGACACGCTGCCACTGATGCTTTGAAGTCATTGGTTTAAAACTGGCTGCATAGGCTTTTCTAAACCTCTCGATAGAGTAATATTCATGGAGAAATTCCTCCATATTTACCCTCCTTGTAAGTGTGGCAATGAATGCTAAGGCATGATTGCAAGGTTTTCCAGTCACTTGCCAAGCCCGACAACTACAAGTTTTTTCTTCTAAGTTGACTGCATACCTCACCATGGACACTGTTACTTCAGCTTTCAAACCTCCATATGGTAATACCTCATGATTCTTGATTTCCTTGCTTCTTTGATTGAGAGACTTGATGATGTCTGGGATAATTCTCCCCTGCATCTTCTCCCCAATCTTTCTTCTCAAATCAAACTTTTTAATAATCATCCTTCTAATTGAATCACACATATCCACAATCTGTTGACCTTTTTCCTTTGACACCCAGCTATTAAAACTTTCAGATAGGTTATTATTGATGTAATCTACCTTGCAATCTTCGATGAACTTTCCTCTACCCCACACATATGGATGATTGGTATCCACCCAAGTCATGGCAGCATGACACTTCTCCTCTATCTTCCCAATGTGATAGTTGAATTTCTCAATGGTGTAGCTTTTGGCTGCTGCCCACATATGTTGAGCAAAAAAAGGCCCATTATAGTGCTTCTTCATGTTCTTCCACAAATGTCAAGTATTGCTTAGAACCCCACATGTAGTACTTAGCAACATAATCAACTAGTTGTACTAGCCCATAGTTGATGTCAACTATTATTTCTGGCAAATTACTTCCCCGCAAGTAAGTCTTTGGCCCACCATTAAGCAAGCTCCAATAGGAACGAACCCTAACATTGAGTTTTATTTTGTTTTTAACAGACCTACAATGATAAAACATATGCAAGCAGCTATATCAACCTCTGTTCATCGTCCCAATTCAATCAATCAATAGGGACCCGTGAGTTTATTCAGTCACAAGTACTAGGGAAAGAGGAAGACAATACCTAACATCAAGTGCATCTGTTGTTGCCTCTCCTTCAAAAAGCACCTGCTGCTCCATTTCAAATCAGCAACCTAAAAGATGAAGGGAACATCAGTTCTGATTCAATAGAAAAAAACGAAAATGCAACAGGCCAAAAGAAAAACGATCGCATCCTGCTAGTCCCGTGCGCCACCTGTGCCTCTGCCACGCTCCCACGCCTCGCACCCCACGCTCCCACGCCCCACGCCCTACGCGACGCCCTCGCCCAGCCACGCCCAGCAAGCCGCAACCTTGCGCGAGGCTCGCGACCCTGCGCGACGGCCGTGAGCTTGCGTGACGCCCGCGCGACGCCCGCGCTCAGGCCGTGTGCGCCACCCGCTTGCTCCATCCCGTGCCCAGGCTTTGCTCGCCCGTCCGCGCTGCTCGGTCCTACGCCTGGTCTGCTCTAGGGTTAGGGTACAGGGAATAGAGAAGAGGAGAACGAGATTGAGAAGATGAGAATGACGGGAGGATAGGGGAGAAGAAAGGGCACTTCGGTCCTTTGTCCCATAAAATGCTGCTTTTCTTTTTTTTAATATCCTTAATTGTAACAGAATTGACGGTAGACAAAACTTGTGGTAAACAGTTAGCTTGCATGCAAAAAGTTATGGCTAAATTACAAAATCTGATTTTTCATGGCCATTTCACAATTAGAGCCAGAATTCATGGCTAAAACGTAATTGTCCCTTCATTATAATATGTAATGGGCTATTTTTTTATAGTCACAGCAAAGCGGCGAAATATGAAAAAGAACTATAAAGACAACAACACTATGCCATGTACTCATTGATAGTAATATATATAAGAGTAAATTTCATAAAACCCCATGTTTTGTGTTCTCGTGTCACAAAACACCGGGTATTATGACTCGTGTCACATAACCACGGGTTTATGGTCATATCGTTTCACAAAAACCCACCTCTATCAAGAATTAACAATGAATATAATTTATGAATTCTAAGTATATGCGTGGATGAGACATGTATTCCAGTCGATTTAATCAATGAAACCATCAAGTTGAATATATGACAAGTTATTTTCCGACATGAAAGTTAAATCCACCTCAAATATTCATACTACTTCGATGGGGGTGAGGTTATGTGAAACGATATGAACAAAAAACTGGGGTTATGTGACACGGACCATAATACTTGGGATTTTGTGGTACAAGGACCATAAAACCTGGGATTTTGTGAAATTTACTCTATATATAATGATCAACTTCTAGATGGTATCTTGTTAGTGTAATGTTCACAAAAATTGCAAACTCGAGATCTAGTGATTACCCCATTTTCTATGTCTCCAAGAATTTGCTCCACGGGGTGATCACGTTGCACACTTTGGTGCACTCTTGGTGTGGTGGATGTGAGCTTGTTTGATCACCATCTTGATCAACCTCTTGATCATGCCTTATAGTTTTATCATCTTGTGCTTGAGCATGATCTTCATTGCCAACTTCTTGATTTTGATCACCTTGATCATGATTTGTGCATGGTTGGTCTTGACTTGAGGGAGGAGGTTGATCTTGGTCATCTTGGCGTTCTTGTGGTCTCACATCACCAATGACCATCCTCTTGATTGCGTGTCTAGGAGCTTCAATATCTACATTATCAATAACAACTTGCTCCCTTGAGAGCCGTTAGATTCATCAAACGTCACGTCCGTGCAACTTCAACACAACCGGTGGTTTTGTTGAAAACATGATAGGCGTGACAATTTGATCCATACCCAAGCAAGAAATCTTCATCGACTTTAGGTGAGAACTTCGAGGCCTTGGTTTCTTGTTGAGCATGAAACACTTGCTCCCAAAAACACGAAAATACGAGATATTAGGATTTTTACCGGTTAGTAGCTCATATGGAGTTTTCCTCAAAAGTCGGTGAAGATACAACCGGTTGGTGGCGTGACATGCGGTGTTAATTGTTTCGGCCCAAAAGCGATCGGATGTCTTGTACTCATCAAGCACGGTTCTTGTCATCTCTTTGAGGGTGTGGTTCTTCCTTTCGACCACCCCATTTTGTTGAGGGTTGTAGAGTGCCGAAAATTCATGCTTGATGTCTTCCTCATCAAGGTACTCTTCAACCTCCTTATGGCTTTGATCTTCACTTCAAATTCATTTTGTGCTCTTTTCAAGAATGATTTGAGTACGTCTTTTACTTCACCTTTATCACACAAAAAGAATACTCACATGAAGCGAGAATAATCATCATCAATGACAAGGCCATATTTGTTACCGCCAATGCTTATGTAGGCAACGGGACCGAAGAGATCCACGTGTAGCATCTCCAAAGGCCTTATGGTCGTCACAATGTTCTTGGATGGATGTGGTGCTCCTACTTGCTTTCCGGCTTGACATGCACTATAAATTTTATTTTTCTCAAAACAAACATCCGTTAGTCCAGGGATTTGCCCGCCCTTTTGGAGCTTGTGAAGATTTCTCATACCGACATGGGCTAGTCATCAATGCCACAACCATCCCATGTCGGACTTTGCAACTAAGCATGTGTCAAGTTTTGCTTTATCCCTGGTAAAATTCACAACATAAAGCTTTCCTTTGAGCACACCCTCAACGAGCAATCGAGCCATCACTTCTCCTTGAGACAATCACACCCTTATCGTTGAACAAGCAATTGTAACTCATTCCACAAAGTTGTAAAATAGACAACAAATTAAAGTCAACGTTGTCCACAAGCATAACCTTTGAAAGCGAATGCGGAAAGGTTAAAAGAATGTTACCATAACCCAATACATAGCCTTTTCTATTGTCTCGAAAGATGATGTACTCATTTCTTTCTTTGCTTGGCTCAAATGATTCAAACATTTTCTTGTCTCCGGTCATATGATTGGTGCATCCACTATCGACCACCCAACTTGAACCACCGGAGAAGTATTCCTACAAAACAAATTTAAGCCTTGTTTTTAGGTACCCAAATTTGCTTGGGTCCTCTCACATTAATAACAAGTACCTTGGGCACCCACACACATCTTGTTGCGTGGCCCAACATATTTTGCATAGACACGACCATGCTTGTTCCTTATTAGCCCATAGGTTGCATCGAAATCATTAAAGAGAGCACAAGAGGGGTTAGGCACATTAGTACGCAAATCACAAATAAGATAAGATTTGTTAGTATTCTTGATTTGGTTCTCCTTCTTGACTTTCTTCTTTTGGTATTCACCCTCCTTGGTGAAGTTAATGAATTCGATGTCATTCTTGTTTGTCCTTGCATTGTGCTTGCCACCTTGCTTGTAGCCAATGTCATCCTTCACATGCGGCCGTCTTGCGTTTGTGTATGCATTTCTTGCATACTCGGCCTTTGCATCATCAACGGTCTTCTCCTTCCTTTGTGCTTGCCCTTCAAGTACTTGTACTTCCTTCTTCAAGTCATCAATGATCTTGACACTTTTTGTGCAAGCTTCAACATCGATCTTGTGGCACCTAGCACAACCATTGCTAGATGAGGAGCAAGTCGAAACTTGAGAGGAAGTAGTGTTACACTTAATTGCCTCAAATTGCACTTTAAGAGAGTTGTGAGTCTTTTACAAGTCATCACACTTCTCTTGAAGTGACACATTTGTTCCTTTAAGTGTCTCATTATCTTTTTCAACCACTTTGAGGGACTCCACCAAGTCCTTATTTTTCTTTCTCTCAATTTTTAGGAGTTTCTCAAGTTCAAGCACCCTTTGCTTCTCTTGAACAAGCATTACCTCTTGTTTCTCAAGAATCTCCCATTGCCTCTCATTAGTTTCCTTTTCCTGTTCAATGATGTCCAACAAATCAAACATGTTAGGAATTTGAGAGCTTCCATTGACATTTACCTTGGAGCCTTTGGCCATCATGAACTTGTGCCCAGTGTCATCTTCATCATCGGTCAAGCTTCAAAACAAGGAGGAGTTGGTCGGTGTGAGTCCAATGGCAAGAGAGGCAATGCCTCCCTTCTCTTCATCGGATTCGACTCGGAGGAGGAAGATGATCCATCGGAGCTCCATTCTTGCCCAATATGAGCTTCACCCCGACGATATTTTCTATGCTTCTTGTGCCTCTTGTCACCCTTCTTGTTTTGCTTGTTCTTGTAGTTCTCCGGACACTCCGTCATGAAGTGACCTTTGTCTCCACATATGTAGCACTTGTTTTTGGCTTTTCTTATTTTGCTCTTGTCTTGATCATTCTTTTTGAAGCTCCTCTTCATCATGATCTTGTTGAATCTTTTCACAAATAGAGCCAAATCATTTTTGCTCCCACTAGCTCGTTCCTTGTTCCTAAGCAAGGCATTGATCCTATTGCCTTGATCAATTTGTTGTATTTGAGCTAGTACCTTCCCAATCACATCATCGATGGTAAAGTGTCTAAAGCCATCTTTATCTCTTATATATCCTGCAAGCCTAGAATCCTAGCCACCTTTGTTGTGAGTAGCATGGCTTGAGCTTCCACATGCAACAGATCTGTGATGTTAGGTACCTTTGCTTGGATTGTGATTATTGAAGTGATTGGTGATGCTTGTGTTGTGGATGAATACTCCAATTCCAACTGTTCTTGGTTGGTCCTGGATGTTGTTCGGAGCAATTGTTGCATCCATGTAACACCTAGGTCCAGGTAGGAGAGTTTGCATCCATGTAACACCTAGGCCCAAATGACATGCAAAATAGACCATCTTCACCGATCAAATCGGCGATCGTTTCTTGCCTTCCAAACGTGCCAAAGAATTGAGAGCACTTGTTGAATCTTTTCCGGAGAGGAGGTAGGTGGCAGTAGGAAAGCCACTAGAGTCCGTACGCCTTGGTCTCCTGTGGAAAGATCATCCGATTTGACAGGGATGTTACCTACAAACCACACAGCTCTAGCAAAGGGGCATTCAAAAAAGAGGTGAGCATCGGTTTCAATGATATTGCAAATCTTGCGGTTCGATCAATCTTGGTAGTGTATTTCCCTGCTCTTTCTCCTGTGGCTAGGGCTTGTCTCGGTAGCCTCCAAGCGAAAGTTTTCATCTTTGGTTGAAGGATCTTGAGTTTCCAAATTATCTGCAAGAGAGAGAGAGAGAGAGAATTGGTTGTGGTAGAGCCCGGCTACTGTTTGTGGGATTGGTTGATTGCGTCTTGTTGCCAACAACTTGTAGGCTTCCTTGGAGGAGCACTGTCCGGATGATGCTGGTTTCCAGCGAGAGGATGTCCTCTCGATCCGCGTGAGCCACCGGTACCTGCTGGATTGTGAGAGATGCTTGGTGGCCGAAGACCTGCTCAATCTTATGTATATCCCACTGTCGAGTGACTGGTACCCAAAGATCGGAGACAATGTTTGGCAAAGGACTTACCGGCTTAGGAAGGATTAGGAGGTCGTGCATGTGCTTCCCGATTGGGCACCAAGGTTCACTCTAAATGTTAGTGTTAACGACACAAATTTGGTAGGAGCACTTTTCAGCGAAGGCGGGTCCGATAGCAAGGATAGAGCTCCAAAAGACAGATTTGGGAAGATGGATCGGTGCAGTCCAAAAGGTAGCGATAGGGAAATATTTCGCCTTAAGAATAGCCGAGAGCAAGGGGTCTTGATTGTTGGCAATCCTCCGAGCAGAGTTGAAGAGAAGGCTTTTATTGATAGTAGCAAGGTCCCTAATATCTAACCCCCCCACCCCCTTGTTTCTAGGCATGGTCGGATCATTCCAGGCCCAAAAATGAATGGGATCGTTTGTGTTATCTTCTTGTATGCCAGCCCACCAGAATTTTAAATGATGGCATCGAGCTTGGCAATGAATTTCTTTGTGAAAATGATATTGGCCATGCAGAATATAGAATTGAGGCAAGGACAGAATTGATACGAGCAAGCCGGCCTGCATGATTCGGTTTATTGGCCTTAACCGTAGTGAGTTTTGCCCTAAACTTAGAGAGAATGAAATCATAGGTCTTGGTTCTTTCGGCATGGGTTATGACGAGAGGATGCTCAAGGTGGATTGTGGAGGAGTCCATTGGCCTAACCAGGAAGATTTATTGGATTTGGCTTTGAGTGGCATCATCAACATTTCAGCTAAATAGGATAGAAGATTTGGCCCAATTGGGAGTCTACCCGGACTCGAGAGCGAAGGAGTTTAAGGTATTAATTATGCAATTTGCCTCTCGAGACTACATCTACGTATATGTACCAATCCCTGGAACAGTAGTTGGTACACACATAGATGATACAAATCCGATACAACAACCTTTATTGATTCCTCATAGGGATAGTAGCTAGGGGATACATGGTCCGGATTACATTCAAAGAAGCGGATAGACCAGCCTCACATAAAAGAAAACACACTAGAAAGCATCATAAACTCCACGAGGCAACATCGAGTGAAGGACGCGACCTACTCCTCATCCTCGTGGTATTCTCCATCTTCGTCCGAACAAATAAGCAACGGGTGAGTACATAAGGTACTCAGCAAGCTCTACCGAGTAGCAAGGGATAATACTTATGCAATCTGGTTGTGGTCAAGGTAGGGTCGAGTTTAGCAGAGTGCACGGATGTAGGGCTTACTACGAAGCAAAGGGGTTCTTGAAGAGGAAAGCGGTTTTCATAATTTTAGTTGGTAGACTCGGCGGAGATATTCATCAATCCCGACAGTTCCCATTCTTTTTAGATGAGCCTTTCGACCGAAAGTCATAACAGCTACGGTACACCGGCCTACACCATTTCCAAAACACATGGGCACAAGGCTGCCCACTCACACATCAAGGGTTTAATATTTGTGGCTAATCAACGTGAGCTCAAGATTTGGTGTGTCAATATACCGTGACAACGGACATCCGGATAGTTATATACACTCTGCAGAGGTTGGTACACTTTACCCACAAGCTATATGTTCTTAGCTACGGAACACATAACGCTGCCACCGCAACTAGGCACGGCCGGTATCATTTTCCATCCAACTTCACCTGAACACGGTTGGTCTAATCACCCACCCATCAATACACACCACCAAACACATTTTCACACATTTCATAAACAAAGTGTATGGTGATAGATAGTAACGGTTCCTAAGCATGATACTACTATATCACTAACATAGTTAACAATACATCTATGTTGATTCTAGTGATCTAATGGCAATCAAGGGTATGTTCGCATCTATAGTGATTTGAACATTATCATAAAATAATTGGGCTCTAGCAAAATATTTGCAAGGATAAATGCATATAAGAGTAGCTTCTTATATAGGTGCGAGAATAAGCAGAGTAATTAGGATCAATTATGATCAAGGAATTGATAGGGCTTGCCTCCTAACGCGTCCTCGAAGTCTTCCTCGTAGTCGGGGTCTTCGGGCTCTCGCTCCTGGTTCTCCTCGTCTACGGATGGCGTTAGAGTGCGTAAGCTACGTCACATAAAATAATGAAATAAAAAAGTAATAACAAGGAAAAACCAAATAAAATGGAGTGAAGAGGAAGGTTTCGCGGGCTAGGTTCCTCACGACGATTCCAACGAGCGTTAGAATTGTCAAAAACGGAGCTACGGTTGAAAAGTTATGGTTGCGGGAAGCCTGGGGGTATTTTTGTAGAAATCAGCTAGGGTTTCTATAAAATAATAATTAAATTTTGGTCATTTTGGGGAAGTGGAGGGTCTAAAATGCAAAAATGCATTTTTGGGCTGGCCAGGGACCTATTTGTAATTTTTGAAAACTTCAGGGGACTTTAGGTAAAAAGTTAAGGGCTCTTAACTAATATATGAAAAGGTCGGGGGTTTTATGTAAAAGTGGCTTTTCCTAGGATTAGGGATTTATTTTCTAAAGGAAAAGGGCGGGAAAATCCGAGTGCGTTGATCTTCGGATCGACGGTCGGGATTTAAATAGGCCGAAGGGGTACGCCCGATCTAATCCCGGTCGTTGATCCTGGATCGGACGGTGGGGTTGCGGCGGTGAGGTACGACGGTGGCCAAGGGTGGCGCGGCAGGGAGGCTCGTCGGAATCGAACCTTCCGTCGGCCGGAGGCGACGGAGGGGGAGGGGAGAGCACGTCGGGGTTCGGGAGGTAGTGGCGGAGGTGTGGGGAGGGGTGACGACGCGGGACGGTGTCGGACGGGGATGAGCTGTCCCGCCGGAGCTTGCCGCGACGGCGGTGAAAGCGAGAAGCGGCCCGGGGGCCTTGCTTGGAGGGGGAAGGGGGTCGGGGAGGTGCGTGGCGTCGTGGCGGAGCCGGCGGCGCTAGGGCTCGGCTTGAGGGGGACGGGGCGGTCAGGCGGCGAGAGGGGAAGGGGGAAGGCAAACGGCGGGCGGTGGCGGAGCGGAGAGGGGAGGGAGGTGAGGAGTAAAGGGGGCGGGGCTTGCCCGGGGTTCTACGGGAGGCGGTGGCGAGTAAGGGAGGGGCGGGGAGGCTTTTATAGTGGTGAGGAGGGGGGGGGGATGGCGACGGTGGCGCCATGGCCGTGGCGGCCCTGCCGGGCGCGCGGGGAAAAGGAGGGGGCTTGGTATGGGAGCGGCCGAGCGGGTGGAGGGCGTGGCGCGCTAGGCGAGGCGTCGGGTCGGCTCTTGCCGATGAGCGGGCGGCGCGGTTGGCCGGAGGTGGAGACAACGGGGATCCGGGCACGGCGGCGACGGACGAGCGACGCGTGGCCCGGCGTCGAGTAGGCGCGTCCGTCCAAGGGAGGGGCAGCAGCAGCTCGGGCGCGGCGGGGGCTTATCCGTGCGCGCGGAGTTGCGGAGGGGTGGCGGTAGTGCGGTGGGGGACGGGGCGGCGACGACGGCGCGGGCGACACACGGCGTGCCCGCGTCGTGCGCGAGAGGAGGAAGAAGGGGGGGCGGGGGGAGTTGGGCTGGGCCGGGCCGGAGAGAGAGACAGAGAGAGAGGTCGGGCCGGGGGAGGGAAAAGGGAGTAGGGCGGCTCTGATAGGAATAGTGTTCCTTTTCTATTTTCCTTTCTTCACTCCTTAAGGTAAAATAATAAATAAAAATCAAATAAATTCCAATGAGTCAAAATAAAATGAAGAAAAATAAAAGTAAAGCAAATAAAATAGAAACAACCAAGTTTGCAAGAGTTAGGTTTTTATTTTTTAAGAAATTATATGTGTTGTTTTCTTATGTATATAATTGGGTTTTAAATTCCTAGTTAATTTTCGTAAATATTTTTCCTGAATAAAATAAAATGGTTTATTTAGTGATTTTTAATTTGGCCAAAAATCAGGGTGTTACATCCGCATAAAGAATTGAGTGGATTGGAGGTCAGCTCGGGCCAAGAGAGATGCCTATTAGAGAATTATCTATTAGGGCTTGTTGCAGTTGGATAGAGAGCTCATTGATAGCGAGGACAAAAAGGTACAACGAAAGCGGACAACCATGTCGATTCCTCGCTGTGATCGAAAGCGACCATGAGCTTGACTAATAATTAAGACCGAGAATGTGGGACCCTCAACATAGCCGTAGATGAGGTCGATGAAATGACCATGAAATCCTTGACGACGAAGGGCTTGATCGATGAAGGACCATTCAATACGGTCAAAAGCTTTTGCCTGGTCAATTTTTAGGAGGAAGCATTTGGATTTGATAGAGGCTAGCCGGAAGGAGTGAACTATTTCTTGAGCTAAGATGATTTTTGTAGTGATGTGGCGCCCTTTGATGAAGGCTGCTTGTGAGGCATGTATGTGATCTTGCATATGTTCTTTGAGTCTTTGAGCTAGGAGTTTTGCTATGATTTTATAGGAGACATTGCAAAGGCTGATAGGTCTAAAATCATGGAAAATTGTTGGATGGGCCTTCTTTGGAATGAGCACAATAAAACTGGTTTTGATAGCCGGATGGAAATTACCTATTTCATAAAACTGAGTTACCAGCTCCATGATATCCTGCTTGATCCACGGCCAGGCAGCCCTGTAGAAGGCCACATTGAGTTCATTTGGTCCCGGCGAGGAGTTCTTCTTCATCTGTTTAGGCATTTCTGCAACCTCCTGTTCATCTAGAGCTGACATGGTGTAGTCGCAACTGATTGTTACCTGGTGAGTGTGGTGCTTGATCCGATCTGCATCACTTAATTGAGAGGTAACAAATTCTCAAAGTAATTGATGAAAATGTTAGCAATGTATTGTGGAAGTACACTCGGGTTACCTTGATCATCCTATATATGTGAGATTCTATTTTTGCATGCTCATTTGAGGATGGACTGCATGAAGAACCCTGTGTTTCTGTCGCCGTTTGTGGCCCAAAGCTTTTTAAGGCGCCGGCGGTGGAAGATAGCGTTTTTTTGTGAGTAGGTCCTAGTGATTTTACATAAGCGTTGCTTGAAGTGAGTGATCTTGTTTGCCGGGGGAGTTGTTGTTGGTCTAGGAGTTGCTGCTCAATCAAGTTTAGCTGTTGGTAAGGAGTTTTCTTTTTACGCCAGGTTTTAAGGTCAGCAGCAAGGATCTTGGTTCTAATATGGAAAGGTTTGGAGCAGGAGTTATGCCAACTAGTTGCAGCCGTAGGGGTGAAATCATCCTCTAATAGCCACCAGTTTTCAAATCTGAAAGGTTTCCGGGATTTTTTTTTTGTTTGGGAGTCAAGGACAGCTAAAATAGGCGTGTCATCGCTATAAATCATTGGCAAGTGAAACACAATCGTTCTTGGAAACTCCCTGCACCATTCTGCATTAGCTAGACAACGATCCAAGTGCTGAAAGGTAGGGTTAGTAGAGAAACATTTATTTGTCCAAGTGTAGGCCGGACCGCTATAGCCCAAATCAAAGAAACCACAATCTTTCACTAGGCAACAAAAATTTCTTATGCGAGCACATTAGCAGGAGCAGGACCGCTTTTTTCATTCACATGCATAATGTTGTTTAGATCACCCATACAGAACGTGGGAGTACGAGGACTCCCCGCACAAAAGTAGCGACTTCCTGCCTGATACTAGTAGTCTTGACATGGTGCGGGTCACCATACATGCAAACTAGATTAAAGTCTTGTTACTAGATTTATACATGCCATTAGCTAAGATTAGATGATGACTATCCTGGATAAGTCTACATCATCCTTCCACATTAACCAAAGCCCTCCCGATTGACCATCAGTAGGAACTACATGAGCATCATTCAGAACAAAACGATTAATCAAATTAGACTTTGTAATGCTAGCTGAGCGAGTTTCAGATACGAAAATTACCTGAGTGAGCGTGGCGGAGATGAGTGGATGTAGCACTGCTTAGGGTCCGGCCCGAACCCTGATAGTTCCACGAGAGCAGACTCATTGGCCACCCGGCGCCCTTGAGGCCGGCGCCCTAGCCCCTTTTCCATTGAGTTGACTGCTGTGGTGATGGGCTGCCAATGTGCTACTTCTTTTTTTCTTTTCCTTTGGTCGATTGAGAGAGAAAAGGAAGCTTCGAGGTTGACAGAACACACGGTTTGAGTTTTTTTAACAGAAATCCATGGCGGCCCTTCATCCTAAAATGGACGGCTGAGATTTCGTCTAATGTCAGAGAGAGACTTCACTGCATTGAGTGAAGTAATGTAGACGATTTGGATCCGCCAGTTTTCTTCGTGGAACCAGAGGTGCAGAGGTCACGACGATGATGCCAAGGTTCACATTCACATAATCATAGAGACAACTAGCTTAAGTGACAAAAGATTATAATAAACAATTTATTCGAGTTTATAATGTATTCCATAAGAATTATTTGTGTGATTTTCAGGACCCTGTGATTACTAATCTATATCTATAGCTCCTTTCAAGCTTTTTTCTTTAAGTGAAATTGCACGATGCACCATGTTTTGTGGGCATAATATCGTAGGTTTAAGTATGTGTTGCACCATGCACCAGTTTTAAGCCCACATTTTCTCAACCAGATTTTAGTATAGAGTGGTCATAGGACCACATGTCACCTATACGATATTTAGTGTGCGTGAGAGACTAGTTCAAAATTGTTATACATATACATACATACATACATACATACATATATATATATATATATATATATATATATATATATATATATAGGGCAGCGCTAAATCACACCCAGGTGTGATATATTATGTCACTCTCCAGCCCTTTTATGCAACATTAGTCCTGTTGCTGCGCTATGTAACCCACCAGGAAATAACCGAACCGTTTTTTTTTTCATACATCTCCGAATGAAGCCACCTGGTCTTTTTCTCCACGTATTGAACTGTTGTTGTCGTCGATGGTTAATCACGCACTGCTTCAGCATTGCGTTAGGCATTTTTACTCCATTGAAATAATGGAAGGTGGACACAGAGTACAAACTAGCCTTTTCCCAACCGGCATATTATATATATTACATAAACAAGGTTCAGAGATTGCTTTATCGTAAAAAGATTAGGACCACAAATATTACATTGCAAAATATTATTTATGTTTCAACATCGCAAATACTTCAAAAACTGACATGTGGAGAAATCAAACTTTAAGCATAAAACCTGAATACAGCTCGGGATAGTTGCTCGTACAAAAAAACAGTCCCCAATTCTTTAAAAAAAACACTTTTTTGTATGAAAGAGTCCCAAACTTAATGTTCTTGTGTTGCTAGTGATGGATGGATTTTTAGTTGTGACCACAAAACTAATAATATATTTTTTGCAGTTATATTGAGAAAAATTATGATATTAATATTTATTAGCCTTTACTATTTGCTACTATATTAGCCTGATAGTAAGCAGTGTCCTGTGTTACCATAAATAGCTTTCTCTTATCTAACAAAGCATAAATACTGGAAAAATGAACCGGATGTTTTTTTCATGCAACTAAGATAATATATAAATAAAAGTAATATTGTATCCTCTACCAGAAAAACAATAATGTTTATGGCTGCATAAGAAAGGATGTTGTGGGCTAGAAAAATCTCGACTATTTGTTGCTAGATTATTACTCTGGTAGTAAATATTCTTGTGTCTAATCATACAATTGTCTAGTAACTTATTGCTACTATATCTAAGATCAAACTAATGAAGTGTTATTCTCGAAAAATCCACTTACTGTAGGAAAAACTGCCTATTTAAGATCAGGTTCATGAACCATAAAAACATCCACAATTACTACACTTTTAGCAAATATTGTTGTGTGTGACCATAACAACCTTGAATATTTGCTACTAGATAAGCCTGGCAGCAAATGTTGTTGTGTGGGAGCATAAAAACCTTTTACTATTTGCTACATTATTATAGTGATGATAGTAAATGTTAGGTGCCATCTTCTAAGGGCACATTTTTGTTGCAGATTTCATTTATGCTTGCTATTTGTCAATCTCGGCTGAAAGTAGTGAACCAAGTAGCGTCAACTGTTTGCTACTATAGCCAAATAGCAGGTATTGTTGTCTATAACACGATCAAGTTTTGCAAAATAATGTAATAGATATTCTGTGAGAGTACAATGTATGGCATGTTTATAACCGTGCATTCAAGTTTTACATTTAAAGACACAAACAAAAATATACATATCCCGTGATAAATATTAAAGTGTTGTTTCTTATGTTCTGGCAGCAGAATCCAGTCGAGACCAAGTAAATATTCCATCCACGATTTTACCCGAGAATGTTCAGATCAAAGTACAAAAGTTATAGCAGGCTATCCATGTTTAGCAATCGATCAAGTGGGATCAACGTTAGTGATAATAATGTACTACAGAAAAGGCCAAGTAGAGGATCGCCCAAAAAAGATGGTTGCAAGATGCCTCGAATGATTTCGCCAGCAAAACTCTATCAGCAAACGCTTATTGCTAGCCGCTAACCGACATACACGTGTTTGTGTGAAAGCAGTGGTGTCCGTGGAGAAATCTCACACGAATGGATCCAGCGATCATCAAGTAGCAGCAATGTCCCTTTCCTGCCTCGTAGTCGTCGCTGTCGGCGCCATATCCTAGACACCAAGAAGTTATCTCCACACATACACCTTCTTGTGCGGCTGGCCATTGTTCTTGACGTGGACGGAGATCAGTAGCTGTTCGTCGGAGAGGACGTACTGGCAATGGAAGCAGCCCATGGAGGGGTACCTCCCCGGTCCAGATGTGGGCTGGCGCTCGTGCTAGCCTCCGCGCCATCCGGCCAGCTGCTGAGGTACTTGGGCCAGCCTAGCCTGACACGAAGCACCATGCTGTCCGTGGAGATTGAAGCCTTTCTTGCCTGGGAGGTGAATAGATAAGAATATTATTATATCCAAAAGGAAGAACGAACCTGACAAGAGATTGCGGATACTACGAGCACATCCACCGTCAACGATTGGAGGATGAAACAAGCTGCCACCACCGTCGAGACGGTCAAAAACTGAACTACGGCAGCCAAAAACCTGGACCTTAAAGACCTCCAACATCGCCGGGGATGGAATCATGAGCAAACCGTGGGTAGTATATATGGAACACTATTAACGTGCTGTACCAGGAATTAAATATTCTTAATTGTGATTGATTGACGGGCATTGAAATGAAAAATCACATTAATTAACCATGGTTTTTTTGTTGGTTGGTTTTTTAGATGGTGCGGTTCATCAGGGGCTCTTGGCTGGTTTGGATTGGGTGGTGTGTGGAATATTAAATCACACCCAGGGTGTGATATAGTACACCTTATATAGGGCAGCGCTAAATCACACCCAGGGTGTGATATATTATATCACTCCCTCACGCCACTTATGCACCAACTTGTACAGACATCCTTGACGGTGCGCCACCTAGCCTAGAATAAACCGGCCTTTTTTTTTTGCAGCTGGACACCGGAACCCCACCCAGTTTTTGCTCCATCGGTTCAGCTATTGGTTGCCTCATATTAATGAGGTACTAATGGAGCCATTGATTAGGGTTGGATTCATTATTTTAATGGACCAAGTAACAGACTAGGACAACAAATCTTTCGTGCACTAGTTCTTCCGTGAGGAAAAAACTAATAATGTTTGATCACAAAAGTCTAATTGTTTTGATATATTTAATCACAGAATTCTAATATTTCTTTTATATGTGTGCGCCAGACTTCTCCTCAGACAGAAAATGTAGAAATCTCTAACCGCACAAACTAGAAATATTTGAGCATTTGATGTTGGCAAAAGCAAATTGTTCTTGTGATCACCAGGTCATTGTAAACATTGTGATTATGACTTAGGCATATAACCTCTTGTATAGTGAGTGCAAAATCTTAGTATCTAAATGGCAGAATCATAAAAATATATGATATAAGATATTAGTTAATGTATATTGTCACTATTATAATGAACATAAAATTATATTGTGTTGTGTCCATATTTCGGAATGCTCGTGCAATTTGTAAATAGTTAACCTCACAACCATAAATGTTTCACAATCATGAGCTAATAAGCTTATAAAAAGTTAAAACTTCTTCATGTCATTGTATAAAATATTATAAGCTTAATTTCCACTGAAATATAAAGCACTAGGACCACTGGCGCTATTAAAAAGACTATTATGATTTATGACAATAATATATGTCTCAGAGTCACAAATTCGATGGTAAAAAATCATTGCCTTGACCACAAATGTTTTATGGTCACAAGTTAGAATCAAACCATGCAGCAACTATTGAAGTTGTGTAGGCACTATAGTTAATGGACAAGCGCGTAAATGTAAAAAGATTATAGGACTTTAATTGAAACAAAATATTATGATTTAGAATAATAGTTTTTATAATCTAGCAGATAATTGTTACTAAGCAGCAAACATACATGAATTTTATTTTGTCACCACACCAGTTATTTGAAATTAAAGTATAATTTTGTGTTCCAAGAAAAAGTTAAGTTACCTGCAATCTAATCTCAATTTTTTGGTCATATCAAATAATAGTGAATATTTGAGAAAATTTTGAAATTGGACCTGCTAGGATAGCAAATAATGTAGTGTGTAAACATAAAAACCTCGAACCTAATTAGAACTAATGAGCCTGATAGCAAATAATGCAATGTGGAAGCATAAGAACTCTAATATTGTGTGAATCTGAGAGTTTGAATGACACTTAAAAATAGCATCTCTGCACTTTTGAATCTGTCAACCTCAATGAAAAAGGAAGGATTACTAGGTGAAGGAGTAGCAGAAATATGATCCTTAAAAAGTGAGAAATAGGATTGCAATTTTTTAAACTTCCCAACAGCAAGTACCTATTTATCGAAAATATAAGTTTTTGCTAGTGTAAAATATACGCAACTAAAATTTAGTTTTATATTAATTAGTTTTATATTTTACAACAGGTTATTCATGATGAACATAATGTTTTATTACTTTTTGTGATGTGCTTATCAGAATAAAGTTTATGAGAGCAAAATGTGTGACCTATTTACAATCTTACTAGTAAGGTTTTATTTGCAATGGCAAATAAATCTCTGTCCAATGAAAAATATCAATATAGTTACTTAAAGAGAAGAAATAGATTACATTTTCTGATCTCAACACGATCATTCATCTCATCTTGATCGTAAATTGGTTGTTTTTGCTATAGCTGACACTATTGCAACATAACACAGTTACAGCCTTTTGAATTTCAAAAAATGAAACAAAACGAATGTGTGATAGTAGTTTTTGCTCTTTCATTACATTTCATTCACACTAATAAAATACAAATATTGTTCATTAAAACAAAGCACTCCATTGCGAGTGGTGCAACTGCATTAAGCATATCATTATATAAAAAAAGAAACTAACAAACTGAAAATAAATCAACACCAGCGTAGTCATTCAAGGGGAGTTTGCAAGCATGGCTATCTTCTTGCTACTTCTAGATCAACATGGAAAAAGAGAATTTTTTTCATCGCGATGTCCATAGTTATATTATGGGGAAAATAGACTAGGCGATCCTGTGTTGATATATCATTTTACCTATATAGGAAAGATGATATATCAGAAGGTGCTAAAATATGAGTTCCACTCAAAAATTTTCATGGTTATCACTTTGTAAATTCTTATTTTAGGTATGTGCACATACTCAAAATTATAAATGGGTATAGACACATACCTAAGGTGGTTTTTTGAACGTGGGAGTAACTACACCCGGGAGTAAAATGGAATTACCCTATATATATATATATATGAAAGCGTTTTTCTACTCCCGGTGTAGTTATTCCCATGTGTGTATCTTACAAATTAGAGTGTATCTTTTCAAACTTGAGATTTCTAAATAAAGTATGTGCACATACTTGAATTTTAAAAGTGGTATGTAGACATACTCCTTTTTTATAAGAGGATAAATCAAGTATATATACATACTCCTTTTGTATGTAGGAAATGCAATATATAACAAGGTACACAGATATAAGATTTCAACACAAATTTTTTCATAGTTAGCATTTTGAAAATTCTTATTTTAGGTATGTGTACATACTCAAAATAATTAATAGGTATGTACACATACCCAAGGTAGTTTTTTAAACGTGGGAGTAACTACACCGGGAGTAAAATGTAATTACCATATATATATATATATATATATATATATACTAGCACATTAAAATATTTAAAATGAACCAAAAAAAAAAGAACAGGGAGATTCACTGCATGCTTTCATCAGACAATTTCTGGGCAGAGGCGTTGCAGAGTTAGAGCAAAGCTAATAGTTTCGCTAGCAGCAGACAAAATGCCACCGAGTTGTGGTGGAGGGCCCCACGCTCTTTAATGTCTGAGCATGACGTGTAGAGATTTCACATGAGCCATAGTGTTCATCTAAAAAAAACATCTCTTCGCTCGCTCGCATCGGCGACTCGCGAGTCGCTCGCTGCATTCTCTCTCATACTTTCTCTCACTCTCCCATTGGATTTCGCCGGCAAAAACACTTCCATTATACTTGCTATTAAGGCGTGAAACAGGCCGAGGTACGAGGATAGGTGGTCAATTTTTCACGTGAGGTGATGGCCGATTGGCAATCGTGGTCTTGGGACTCGGAGTCGACGAAACATTGATCGAATACCAAATTTTGTGTTGGACCTGCATATAAATGAAATACCTGTAGTCCTGTACGAACGAAAAGGTTTTCTGTGCCTGGCCCGCCATGTTCCATCAGCCAGAAGAGCTGTTTTCGCATTCCTAATGCACTAAAGAGATTTCTAACATTGTTACCCCCGTCTAGTTTCATGATTAATTTGCACCCACACAAGTTAATGTACCACCAGTCCACCAATGCAATAACTCTTTATCATAAAATTGCTAACTGAACAAGCCCATTTCGAAAATCCATCCATATTGATTCCGAATTACAGCAGCCTAAAGATAAATTGAGGTACATTCCAAAAACAAAACACTTTTTTATTAATGAAACCTGACTTGATTTACACTCCACACATTTACTCTCCTCCACAGACTATGATTCGGACAGATTGGAGACGCCAACACTAAATCACATTAACATATCTTCAGAAAAAAGCTGTCGACCAGGATACTTTCACTGAAACCAGAGCACCATTATCGAAAGAGTAAGTCTTTTCCTCATTGCCATGAAGAGTTGACTTAAATGCAAGAGGAGCTTTTCCCTCTTTGAAGTCAACAAGAAAGTTGTCTTCAATTCGCATAGCTGCTATAAAATACTGTGGAAGCTTCCCAACCGAGCTAATGATGCCGTCGAATTCACAATTTTTATCAATTAAGGAATACAGATGCTTCCCAACAGTAGTATATCCACACATTTGTATACTGAACCTGCCTTGAGGTACTTCCAAGAAGTCGAGCTGAATAGTTGCTTCGACACCATTTCTAAACATAATCATATCAAAAACTGCACATCCAAATGGACCCTTCATAGTGCATCTAAAGAATGTGTCAAAATAAACCCGACCCTCAACTAACTCCATGCAACCATCAACAAGAGTCTTGTCGTCTTTATCATCCCCAATTGTTTTTATTCTGATATCAACTTCAATTAGGCAATCAAATTTCATAGACATGCCTCTTTTAGGGCTCAATAGCCGGATATGGCCATCAGCCTAAAATTTTACCCAAAAAAGAGAGTATTATCATAAATGATGAATAAATTTCATAACCTGCACAGATTGTCTAAGTGCATAAATATAATAAAACCTATCAAAGATATACACACACTTAGCACCTAGGTAACTTGAATCTTTACGAGTTTTCATTTAAATTTATAGTTTGGTAACTATAAATTATTCCTCAAGTTTTGTCAACGTATATCTAACTAAACATAAGTGATATCCAGGAAATTTTCCCGTGTAATGAAAATTGCTTAATTCCAACAAAGCATTAACATCAAACCAAGGGTGAAGATTACTTACAAGACTAATCTCAAGTGGGTCTTCTCGAGGTCGATTGAAAAGATAATTACGAAAATTGTCCTCATCATCACGGACAGCAACAATCCCATACACCTCAACTGGACTAATCAGATCCACTAGGGAGGATTGCAACTTCATATTGAAAATTTGTAGAATAGGGGTTGGTTCATGAAAACATGGATTCCCATCCAGAGCTTCACAATGAGTGTAACGCATCGGCGGCAGTTTAGCTAGAGCAAACGGACATAAAGAAGATAATGTCAGCAAGAAATTAGTTCAGAATTTCAGATTATCATGTAAATGCTCAATCATACTCAAAAATGCAAATATTGATAGATGTGACACCATCATATAAGAGAAAACATTCACAGGAATGGAAGATTTGCCATAAAACCACTCACTTAACTACATATGCTTGCACAATTTATTACAAACTACGCTTTTGACACACGCGCCATCAACTTAGTTGTTGTCCATCAAGCTGATTATGTATGTCAAATAGGTCACAGGTAACATGTGTTTGACTTGCGCAAGTAACTTATTAAAAATAACAATAAAGCTAGATTAAACATCACAAAACCATAGATAGTTTGATAACCATATATTAAACATCACAAAACCATATATTAAACTGTCGCAAAACTACTATTTAAATAATGGTACCACAAGCTATGGATTCAATTTATACTTGTAAAGACAGCTACATGTTTAGTGAATCACATCAGAAACACTAGACTTCGTGAGAAATGTAAGCCAACTTTTTCTATGTAAAATCTTTAGTTTCATGATACTCAAGCGAACTAAACATGTAGCTCTGCTTAAATCTTTCTGAGAGGTATCCTTATTATATATGTAGTTTTGTGATTGTAAAATTTAGTACAAGTTAATAAATAATAACAATGTGACCGTTTGAGTAAAAAATTTGTAGTATTTTTATATCAATAAAATGTCATTCAATAATAAATAGTGTAAACAAGTCTATCTTTGAGATATCCTTTTGCACATAGATGAATCTTTTAAAGGAATACTCTCATGATTATGCGTGCCTAGCTATTTGTGCACTGATAATTGCCACAATTTTATTTAATACTAATAAAGATTAAAATATTAGATAGTCATTAACCAGCGTAGACCTGGCATAACAAAATAAGTAGTGGAAGATAAGCTAGTGTACTAGAATTCATGAGTGGGATATAGGAATGAAACACTTACTTTCACAAAGTTTATCCATGCGATAGTATCCATGCCAAACTCTATCACCAACATGCCTCAAGTCTCTTGTGCATTGAGGTAGTAGATGGCAGTTAACGTAATGTTCAGGTTCAGATGGAATACCAAACGAGGCTTTAATCAGTTTTAATCTTTCTTCATGTTCCATGGGACCAAGTTGTTCAAAAAATTGTATCACTGATAGCGACAAAAGATATATCAATTAATATTCAACAATGATTCAATGAATATATAATTACTTGATACGATCATATAGAAAAATGGTAAATCAGGTCCCCGTTCTAGCAACAATCTAGGCCGATGACCTTAAAAAAATTAATAAAAAGATAATTAAAGAGTTCATGGCAATAGCCTCTTCTAGAAATGCAGGCAAAAGCTGCGTACAAAAAACACACGTGGCCCCGTGCAAGAGGGATGCAAGAGGGAGATACATGCACCAGGCTGCCCTTTAAATAATTAACGAGTTAAAAGGGACATGCTGAAACTTTCGCATAAAACACTAGCACTCCCCTTTCATCAACAATCAAGTAGGCATCTAACCAAATTCACCACTAGTTTTAAGATGATTCATTACTATCAAAGAAATCTAAAGTAGCATCGGCAAATGCAGTAATATAATTCAGGTGGTGCTTTTTGGCACACGTGAATTTCACACGAAACCCAAAACCTTGTGCAATTTGTGTGTTCTAAACAAGACCTAACATGAATACACTATATAACAGATGACTTAGTGTGCACAAAAAGGTGTCAGATATCGTACCATCTTCAGCTTTAAGACTACCATCACCAGCTCGATCACTAAGCACCTCATGTTCTTCAGTGGACAAAAGTTGAAACTCATTTTCAGCATTTACCAGCCCAGGTACGTCATTTTCCTCATCAGTCAATCCAGGTTGAAGCGCATTAGCCATTGTGCGAGAAGGGACCCAAGGTTGTTATTGACAGCACCAACACTTATCCTCCAAAATCTTGTATGCGCTGAAAAAAAAAGAAAAATCATGTAAATAGATGGGATTGGTTACACTTTTTAGAGGAAACTTTTGTTTTGATGAAGGAAACGCATAGTGGGATACACACTAGTACCAGCAAATCGAACCACGGTTGAACCATTCTAGCAGTGAATGGAGCATATAAAAAAACGAGAGAGAATATCTATATCTATATCTATATCTATATCTATATCTATATCTATATCTATATCTATATCTATATCTATGTAGCATTCTGGCCGACGTGGCCGGCCTCCGTGCGCGCCACGCCGTTTCCGGCCGGCGTGGCAGCAGCCCGCGGCGGCCACGTAGCCGCCTCCACGTCCGTGGCCCGCGTCGGTCGAGGGCCGCCTGGGCCGGCACGGCCCGACGAGGGGCGTCGATTCGCGAGGCCTCCTTCGTCCTCGCCGGATCGGAGGCCACGGCGGCGACGCGCGGCCGGGGGATAAGAGGGAGGGGGCAGCGCCAGGGGAGAGAGGAGGGGCGCCGTCGCGTGCGGGGTGGCGCCGCGAGCGCGGGGTGAGGGAGGGGTGGCGCGGTGGGGACCTACTGCCGGGGGAGGACGGACGGCGCGGGCGGGGTGGCGGCGGGGTTGGCGACGAGGCGAGTTGAGTCGAGGACCCGTCAGGCCGCGACTGATTGGTATTAGGATCCGGTAAAACCGGTCCCTCTTCCCACATATTTAAATGGTATTTAAAATTATTAAATAATAATAATAATTTTGACGGAAAGGGAGCAACGGAGAGAAAGACCTAAGTACAATCGTACCGGACCGGCGGTAGATCTGACGGCGCACCACAATGAGGAAACACTAGGGGCCTGTTCGTTTCCCCTATCTAATTTTTAGAGGAGTCAAATCAAAGAGATTTTTATTATTTTAGAGTACTTAAATAAAGTCTAATCTCGAAACTAATTGCAGACCCCCTATCTAATTCACGAGACGGATCCAACGAGGGTAATTATAGTGTTATTAGAAGATGTTTACTCGTAACATCACTGTAGCAAAACATAGATTAATTAGGATCATTAGATTCGTCTCGCAAATTAGAGGGGGTCGCGACATAGGTTTTGTTATTAAATTAATAAAAGTACTACTAAATAGTAAGATTCTCTTTGATGTGACAGATATCTAAATTTTAGAGGGTGGAAACGAACGGGGCCTAGGTATCGATTTACGCGGGAGGTTTCTCGGAGGCGCGACTCTGGGCCCCGACTTATATGGCAATAGGACTCGATCTTGACTCGTACTCGGGTGAACGGGAATCTTGACTGAGTTCCAATTGAAATTTTCCAATAGACTAGTATGTGTCCATGGAAACTAAATTTCTCGATATTGACTCGTACTAGGTAAACGGGAAACTTGATTGAATTCCAATTAAAATTTCCAATAAACTATGCACCGTTGGAAACTAAATTCGTCAGCTAAGTATATGGGAACTCTATCTAGGGTAGTGAATCACACACAGGGACATGGAAGAAATCGCAGAAAGTGGTGCTCACAGGAGGTCGGGGTGGGTCCTTCCAACTTCTCCCGGATGTTGTTGAATTCCTACGTCTTCCCCTTTGCAGGAGGGATGGCGGCGGCCGGTGTGCTTTACATATCTTAGTATTTGATCACAAAACAGGTGTGAAATCAGAGCAAGGCCGTTGGCTTTTCAAGATAAAATGAAATAAAATTAAAATAAAAACAGAGCAAAGCTGTTGGCATGATCGAACGAGACCACGTGGCGCAGGGTCAAGCATTGGGTTGCTTGTGTCAGCCTCGACAAGTACTCTAGTTTCTCCCTTCCTTTTCAATTTGTCTATGTGCACTATGCTGCCAGGAGATTTTCTCTCTATCTCTTCTGCCTTAAATGTAAAAGCATAGTCAAAGCTGTCATCCCACTTCCCCAATATCTCACCAAGAGCTAGTTGTTTGCTATTGTAAACAAGCCAACAAGATAGCTTGATAGGGCACTTCTCTTGAAGCTTCTTTGGGCCTGTTCGTTTCCAGGCACTAAAGCCTTCTAGCGCTAAAATTTAGTGGCCTGGTAGCCAAATTGGCCACTAAACTTTAGTGGCAAAGTCTTTAGGGCCTCAAGAGGCTCAAAAAGGTCTTAAAACTTTTGTTGTTCCACAGGACACCGTGGGTCCCACCATCGTCGCCCTACTCCTCTGCCTCCCGACGCGGCATCCGTCTCCTCCCGACCGGCATCCGCCTCCTCCTCACGCCTCCGCCTCCGCCTTGATCGGGGGGGGGAGCTCCATAAGGTGAGGGACAGCACGATCCGGTGAGGTGGAGCTCGATCCGCCGCATCCACCTCCGCCTCCACTTGTGCGCCGCCGCCTCCCCTCGATCCGCACCGTGCCGCCGCCTCGCCTTCCCCTCCGCTCGAGCACTGCCCCTTCGCATGCACGCCACAGCCTCCCCTCGCACGTCGTCGTCTTCGCTCCAGCGCCTCCTCTCGCCTTGATCCGCGCGTCATCGCCTCCGCCTCCACTCGCACGTCGCCGCTCTGCACAAGCGCCGTCTCCTCTCAAGCGCCACCGCATGCGTGCCGCCTCTCGCTCGCAAGACTTGCCCCGAATACCCCACACTAAAATTTTGTCCACTAAAGTTTTGCCCACTAAACTTCACCACTAAATTTTAAGGGCACTAAAGAGGAACCGAATAGGCTATTTGTTAAAGTTGTTGGCCCAAGGTTAGGATCATCCCTTAGACACCACTCTGTCTCTAACCCAAAACTGGTTTGCCATGTAATTGTCCGCCATGTTTCTAGTGCTTTTGCAATAATGCTTGTAGGGTATCTTCTTAATCTGTAAAAAATGAAGTAAATATCAAAAAATTAATATTTCCATCGTATCATGTACAAAGAAAATGTAAACACCGTAATCAAATGTAATCAGAAAGTTATGAAAAAATATGGCTTTACCTGCCAAGTCTTCCCATCCTGCACCTATGATGCATGTATTCTCCATTTGCACTTATTAGTCTTGTAATGCCGTCTATACCTCCTTGATTCACTGTAATCAGCTGCAATTTCAAGCTCATTTAGTATAGCATATTGCCTAATTCCTTGCTTGAATGCAACACCGTCCTCAAATGTCACACCTACTTCAATTGTGGGGTTTTCTAAGTCCGTAACATGGTGAACAACACGACAACCCAACTCATCATCAACTTCACAGTGGCCCCGATCTTCATCATCAGAATCAAGAATGTGTTCAAATGCACTGCCATCATTATGAGAAACCAAATCACCATGGAAGGCCTTCTCATCGTCTACACCAACGTACTCTATTTCTGCATGTTCACCCCAAGGATCTTCATTGGCAGCAGCAGGAAGGTGTGTTGCATCCGGAGTGGGAGTGCTACCATCCTGGATTAGGTACATCTGGATTTGCTTCATCAATGGTTGTAGGTGGGTCACAATTCACACGAGTGGTTTCAGAGGGATCAACATGTTGTTGCTAACATTCTTCTACACCTAGAGGATATGTGACAAGCATGTTCGTCTCATTGTCATGAAGACTAGATAGCATGCTACTATCAGCGTGACTAATTCGGCAGTTAATCACAAAAACAAATAATGAAAGCCTCCTTATCTCCCAATACATGGCAAATGCAGCAAGCAGTGTAGAATCAGAGTCAATCTCCTTATATTGCCCAACAATCTTGTCCCAATAGGTCACTACCAATTTCTGCGTCAAGTCATTCTCGATCTCATCCTCCACACCAGCATACAAATCCATCCATGACATAGTATCCTTGTCTACAACCCAACTAATATCCCCGGCATCATGCAAAACTGCCCTAATCATATCAACAAATTGCTCATAAGGTGAAATGCGAATTGCTACTCTACAAGCAGACTCACGATCCATCCTAACGAGAAAATGTTGAAAAATAGTTCACACGATCCATCCTAATGATTAAACGATGAAAAACAGATAACATTGAACCAATTCAACTCATGAAGGCATGCCAACTAGGCTAATCCATGGACTCATGCACTAAAATTAGTTCAACAAGTTAACAAGGAACATAAGAAAGCTACAAAATGGACTCACCCGGCAGGAACCTGTTCCAGGCTCAACGACGACTTGGGCGAATCGATGCTCCCGAGCCGTCCCACCCCTTGTCGTGGTGTCCCCTTCGATTGATTCCATTGAGATCTCCCCTTAATGCACCATGTCCTCGCGACGACCGGGGACACGGGAAGATGCACGACCAACTCTGGTGGTGGCGGACGGGAGCCGGCGGCGACGGACTGGAGCTAGGGTTCTTTGTGTTTGACCAGAGCAAGGACCGTCGCTGGTTTGGATGGGGATAACGTGGGGATAAGACATGGGCAATTTTGTCATTAATAAATTATTCTCTCTCCCTTCCAGTCGTAAAACATATTCTAATTAAGTACGATGTCTTGCATGTAAAACAACAATTTCACAGGGTCTGCCAGACAAAAACAGCAAATACGGTGTCCGTCACATAAAATCGCGTTTTCGTAGTGTCCCATAGACAAAAATCCCTTTACAAATAGGTCTCTAAAAATTATATTTCCAGAATATGATATATTCAATCACGCCAATCAATTAGCACTGACACAAACGGTCATGTCAAACTAACTGGCGAGGTGAAATGTCACTTTAGACAACATTCTTAAATCAAGTCTATTTTATTACATTTTATTTTGTCATGACAGTTAGCTTAACTGGCATAATCATATACATGTGTCACGTTAAACTGAAACTAGCAGGACTCCCCGTGCGTTGAGTTGAGGGATAGAAAACCGTTTTAAGAACTATGATATTCTTATTTAACTTAAGAAATAAATATGTAAATATTGTTGGAGGAACAAAATTATGTTAGTGTTAAAATAATTTGGTTGATTTGTGGTTAGCAACGGAGACAATGAATCTTCAGACATACATGTTGTGTCTAAAAAGAAACATAGGATTAGAAGGGCGTATAAATTGTTTCCTCTGCCTAGTACCAAAAAGGGGTATAGTAGCAGTACTGCAGTGTTAATAAGATTCCCTTTCCGCAAAGAAAAAAATGTTATGATCCAAACCAAACAAAAAAAATATTGTGAAACAAAAGCAACTCCGTGGCTCATTACATGGCACAATGGTAATAATAAGAAACCAAAATGTCACTATTGAAGGTATCTATTTTTTAGTATTAGTGTTCACCCAATTAAATGACAATAATGCAAAAGAATAAACATTTATGATCGTGAACATACAAAAATAACTTGATAGTAGAAGAAAGGTAACATTCAGAACTAACTCTGTTATCTTTTATTACACCAAATGAGTACATGCAAAATTTAGAAGCCTGCAACAAAGCAAAATAATTGGAAAGCTGATTCAATGCTGCAAAGAAATATACATGGATAATTATTAAAAAAAACAACTAACCGGTAACAATACATACTCCACTCGCATGAGATCTTCCAAAAATCGATTAGTCGTTTACTGCAAAGAATATCAACAATGGAATAAAGAAAAATAACTAAATAATCTTGTTACGGTTGATTTAGTCATGACCAAACATTCAAACCTTGTATTAAAAGAGATCGATGCTAACTAACCAAGTCAAAAGACAAAGTTGCATATCCTTTAGGGGTGAAAATATAAGCTTATACTGATGAACACTACCCACGACTCTTTAAAAAATAAGAGAGAAAAAATAACAGCCCTATTTGCAAAGAGGCATTGATTTGGAGGACCAAAGCAAACATATCCAGTAGGAGGTGCACCTGCGGTGATAGAAATGCCTTGCGGCAGTTGTTGTGAGGAGTATGAGGCCCATGAAGCAGAGTTAGCGCGGCAGCAGTTCTCCTTCGAAGAGGATCTTGGATGAGTGATTTATATGAATGAAAGCAAGGAGGTGTCGTACATTCTCCATAGATGAAAAATAAATATATTGCATACATTCATGCCTGTGGAAGAGAACGGCTCCATGAATAACCAGGGGGTTAGTGCAAGACAATAAAGGGATATGTTCAGAGTGAAAGTTGATTAGATAGCCAGAGGGTTAATGCCTTCTGCATGCAAAGAATCTTCTCTTGTGCGTTTCATCTCTTGTACCACAGCCAGGCAATGCTGGTTGAAGTTTTGTTACATGTGAGTGGTGTTGTTCGGGAGTGAAGGAGGTCAAGAGATGGACGGATGGATTGGGCTCCAAGACATAATCTAACAGTGCAAAAATAAAAGATGATGTGGCTAGCTGAGAGTTGAGAGAAATAGGAGTTAATGAGTCTCAGTGGGTTGCATCTTTTAAAGATATATAGAAGATGAGTCAGCTTCTAAATATATAGATATCGGTGGGTTACTTGTATGATATTAGTTGCAAAAGGATAAAGAGAAACATAGATGAACAACAATTTTAGGTGATGGCAAAACATCGGCGGTGTTTGTGTGAGAAAAAATGCGGTTGGATAATAATCTACATATAGTCTTCAGCTGGTTCATGGAGATAAGGTGACTCTGGCCCCGTTCGTTTCCACCCTCTAAAATTTAGATATCTGTCACATCAAAGAGAATCTTACTATTTAGTAGTACTTTTATTAATTTAATGATAAAACCTATGTCACGACCCCCTCTAATTTACTGAGACGAATCTAATGATCCTAATTAATCTATGTTTTGCTACAGTGATGCTACAGTAAACATCTTCTAATAACACCATAATTATCCTCGTTGGATTCGTCTCGTGAATTAGATAGGGGGTCTGCAATTAGTTTCGAGATTAGACTTTATTTAGTACTCCAAAATAATAAAACTCTCTTTGATTTGACCCTCTAAAATTTAGATACTTGGAAACGAACGGGCCTGTCCAAAATCTCGACGGAGTGAATTTGGGAGCTTGTCAGGACCGCGCCGATGTGGAGGAACAGTAAGGTACAGCAGCCACAGGCTCATCTCAATGAGAATGCTTCAGGCTCTGAAGCGCCATGGAGAAGCAGTGCGTCGTCTCAGCGTGAGCATTTTCCTGACTGCAAATGAAAGAGTGTGTTCCAGTCACAGCGAGGCCACTCGTGGTAGACTAATAACTCGTCAGGTACAGGATCATGGAGGCCGCAGAGCCGTCTGCGTGTCTTCCAGGAAATCAGAAACGAGATCAGGCAAACTGCTGCACGACGGGACCTGTATTCCCCACTGTTGATATATTTTCCTTATTATGACCAATGCGACAAAGCATCTGTAAAAACTGGTGGTCAGGTTATCGATTTCTCCTCACAGTACTTGCTGTGTTATGGCACAGAGAATCTTTTGCTTCACTGTGTTCGTTTCCTGGGGTCTAAATCATCGTGCAGGAGATGTCCAATGGCAGATGCAACCATGCAGTAACAGCTAAACAGTAGTGACAAGGCCACAAGGATTCATCAATGGTGAGGCACTGTACGCATTTCTATGTGAAATAAGGGTGTGTTCGTTTCCGGGTCTAAAATTTATAGCTGTCACATCAAAAAGAATCTTATTATTTAGGAGTACTAAATAAAGTTTAATTATAAAATAAATTACAGGCTCCTAGACTAATTCACGAGACGAATCTAATGAGGTTAATTAAGTCGTGATTAGAAGACGTTTACTGTAGCATCACTTTAACAAAACATAGATTAATCAAGCTCATTAGATTCATCTCGAAAATTAACACCAATCCGTCAAAGGGTTTTATCATTAAATTGATCTAAATATTTATAAATAGTAAGATTCTCTTTGATGTGACGGTGCTAAATTTTAGAGGGGATCCCTCTAAAATTTAGCACCGTTGACGGATTGGTGTTAATTTTCGAGATGAATCTAATGAGCTTGATTAATCTATATTTTGTTAAAGTGATGCTACAGTAAACGTATTCTAATCACGACTTAATTAACCTCATTAGATTCGTCTCGTGAATTAGTCTAGGAGTCTGTAATTTATTTTAGAATTAAACTTTATTTAGTACTCCTAAATAATAAGATTCTTTTTGATGTGACAGCTATAAATTTTAGACCCGAGAAACGAACACACCCTTATTTCACATAGAAATGCGCACAGTGCCTCACCATTGATGAATCCTTGTGGCCTTGTCACTACTGTTTAGCTGTTACTGCACGGTTGCATCTGCCATTGGACATCTCCTGCACGATGTGCTGCGAGATCTGAGTGCGCTCGCTCGCCCCTCTGCAGGAACAAGCAATGTCACCTGCATCTGCATAGTGCTCACCCCTGTGGCATTTTCTACCTTGTCTACACACCCGGGCCTGGCGGATTCCGCCCCGCTGCCTGCCTGAGAGAGTACTACTGCTAACATGGTGGCTGTCCTTGGGGGCAGCAATGGCTGGCCGGCAGCCTTGAGCTTCGTCTGCCCTGACACCGGCCCCCGTGCCGAGGTGGTGCGCGGCCAGCTCAGCCGCCGCGACGAGTAGTGCCTTGTCGGCACGTGAGGATGCCGGCACGTTGGTGCGCGACGACAAGGATGCCGGCGAGCCTCGCCGTCGCGCAGGGCTTGGCGTGGAACAATAATTCTGGTTCAAGATTGTTGGATTCATATATACAGAAGGCATCTACATGTACATCTACATGCTCAATGGCCATCTTCTGAAACCCTGTCTTTTTATCTATGACATACTCGGAGACAGTGGTGGCGTTACATCGCTGTTCCTCTTTCTGTTAATTACTACTGATGGGCCGGGGAGCTCACCGTGTGGTCGTCAGTAACAATGCATACGTGTGCACGGATAGGCTTGCACAGTGCATATGATCGGTACACAACATCTGATGTATCATAACTATTAACGAGATATAAACTGTTGCAGCCTGCAGGCCTAGCTAGCTGGTCAAGTGATTGTACACCGACCATTACCTGAATCATCTGCAGCTTGCTTTTTCAGGGCCGCTACTATATGGGCAACTGTTCAACGGCATCAATCATGTCATGCATCTTCCCCAGTTAATTTATGGAAAGGTAGAGAGAGGGGAAGAGGATGTGGAACGGCACATTTCACGTGTCCAATCTCTCTAACTGATTGGACCAAGAAGGGGTAAAACCAGACATCGAGATCCCATTTGATGGCATTCGAGGAAACCAGACTAATATCGAGTGACTTCCGATGTGGTGAAACAGCTTTCTGGAACGCTTTGGAATGAATTCGGAGTTTCAGATGATCTAGATTTGGTTATATTTGATTGAATGTACAGACGTGGATCCAAACGCATTTATCCAGTAATATTACATATATGAACGTCACATGGAACTAATACATGGAACATCCAATACTTCAGTCTAACAGCTCTTCGAGCAGGGAAGGGGATCGACTCCCATTGTGCTGTCAGCTGGCTTCAAGCTAAACTGAACCTTCCGCTGACTTTTGTCTTTCAGAAATATAAAAAATCAGTAAAATTAGTGGCATAGTAATAAGTGGTTAGGAAAAAGATGTAACTCATATTAGCAACTGAATGCTTTCAGATATAAACTTCCATTAACATCAGAGAAACTAATATAGGAAGAATGGAGTTGAAACTATCTAGAGAAATTTCATTATACAAGAAGTAGGTCATATAGTTGAAAAAGATAATTGTGCACTTTCAACAAGGTTTTAAACCAAGCTATGCCAAAGAAAGATGTCAAACATATACAACTATACATTTTCTTTGCGATTGTATACAACTATACCTA
>JAUNZO010002197.1:0-63080 GCA_031894775.1 Chloris gayana
CGAACTAATTGCATAGAATTGTACAGGTTAACCTAACAATTTCATTCCACCAAGCTGATCCTATTAATATTATCAGGCCATCAACAGTTATATTCTGAAACTATTACCACATTTTTTGCTGTACCTAGGATGGCCAACACTTAAATGCATGTGCTCTGCTACTAGTTTTGAGTTGACCTCAGTGAAGCTGCCAAGCTTACTATTTGTAACTCTTACTGCTTGATGTGCCATCTTCTTGAAATAAACTGTCCACACTCATATTTAATTTCTTTTGTTTCCCATATATGTAGGCTCATCCTAATCTATCAGAATCAGAGAAGGAAGAGCTCTGCCGAGTGATGGATTGCCAGAAGCTCTCCTTGGAGGCTTGCACCCACGCAGCGCAGAATGAGCGCCTCCCACTCCGAGTCATCGTGCAGGTCCTCTTCTTCGAGCAGCTCCAGCTGCGAAGCTCCATCGCCGAGTGCCTCATGGTCTCTGAGCCCCTCGAGGGCGGCTCTAGGCAATTGGGCCTGCCCATCTCCGGCGAGCACCACCGCGCCGGCTGGCCCCTTGCCTCCAGGGAGAACCAGACCCTGCGTGAAGGCATGGACACCATGAAACAACGGGTGGCTGAGCTGGAGAAGGAGTGCTCTGCCATGAGGGAGGACATCGAGCGGCTGGGCCGCAGCCGGAGCACCGGCAAGAGCCGGTTCCCATTCCTCCCCTCAGCGTGAAGCCGCAGATTTGCAGCACCAAGCAGGCTGCTCCGGTGACGTCAAAAACGGCGACGGCGAGCGAGGACAGGCTGGCCGTGGTGAAGTCCGGCACCAGCAGTGGTGGCACGCCTCAGCTGAAGCTGGGCAGGCACAAAAAGAACATTTCTGTAGATGCATAGCCTCTGTTTCTCTGGTCAGCAACTTGTGGTACAGAATGTTAGGTGACATGTCTGTCAGTCTCGTCCTGCTAGATGATTTGCGTACCACCTGGGGCATTGAAGTGTTGCTTAGTTTTCTGTTCTTACGTTTGCAGAGCTATAGCATTACCGAGTTAGTAACATCATGTGGACTACCATAGCTGGATTGTTAACCTGGTTATTCCATATAAGATGAGCTGGTATTTATTTTGGCACAAAACACACTAAAATCTTTCGAGCCTATTTCATTTGTTGCCTTCTTCTGTCGAGCGGCAGCACAGTGCAGCAAATCAAGTTCATCCGTATTTTCGAATTCAAAGCAGGAACTTTTTTTTTTTGTTCTCGAGGAACAGAGCAGGAACAGTTGCCGATGGTCAGAGGAGCGCCAGTTTTTTCGGGTGGAATGTGGAATTGCCCCGCTCCTCTTTTTTCTTTTTTTTTTTAGGGAAAGATCTCCTGTTGCTCCAGGGATGAAACACACAGGACCATCTCTTGCCCCATTGCCCCCATGCCCGCCTAATCTGGGAGCTGGTCAGTGGCCTAATCTGAAGAAGGTCGGTGGAATGGACACGAGGATGCCCACCCTACAAGACCGCTGGCTCACTCCTACTTTAGACGGCTCCCCGCTAACAATTGCTAGCAGGATGATGATCACTGCAGTTCCCTGGAACATCTAGAAAAGTAGAAATGACATTATATTTAATAGTCTTTCTCCTCTGTTGTAATCCGAGGTGCTCGCAATGACCTCCTTTTCTGGGTTGATAGGACGTCTGGGTTCATAGGACGAGGAATCCCGTCTGTATTTTAGAGCAACGAGCTTCGAGCAGGCATTTAGGTCTCGCTCAACCACAAACAAGTATCCCGTAACCCATCAACACTGATATAACAAACTTTGTGCATCAATGAAGTTCAAATCGACCTTCAACTACCGTAGTTTAAATAAAAAGAAAAATCCTTTGCCGGTGCGCTTGAACCCGTTGATCAAGCATTCAACCGCATTTGTTCCATAGCCCATCGGAAACCCTAGCTCATCCTTGACCCCTTCGTGCGGCCCAATAAGGACATTCCAGCCCAAGTCCGAGTCTATCATTCCCGTCCTACTCGTCACTCGTTCCTATATAACCCCCTCCCAACCCATTGAACCCTAGGTTAAAGCGACGCCGCCGCCGCCAGCCGTCCGCCTTGCCTTGCGCCAAGGCTTGGTCCTCCACTTCATCCTCCATTTCCCACACAGATCCGCCGCTCTTCTCGCTAGGGTTAGTGTTCCCCGCAGCTTGTAGCGATGGCGATCAAGAGGACCAAGGCGGAGAAGAAGATCGCGTACGACAAGAAGCTGTGCCAGCTGCTCGATGAGTACACCAAGGTGCTCGTCGCCGTCGCCGACAACGTCGGCTCCAAGCAGCTCCAGGACATCCGCCGGGGGCTCAGGGGCGACTCCATCGTGCTCATGGGCAAGAACACCCTCATCAGGCGCTGCATCAAGGTGCACGCCGAGAGGACCGGCAACAACGACTTCGAGGAGCTCAGCAAGCTCCTGGTGGTAAGTTACCCCTCCGCTCCTTGTCCTGTTTTGTTTTGCCTGCATTTCGAGTGGTTTGTGTGATGATTTATGGTTGCGCTGTCGGTGGTTGTAGGGCAACGTCGGGCTCATCTTCACCAAGGGTGACCTCAAGGAGGTCCGCGAGGAGGTCGCCAAGTACAAGGTGAATATCAGATTCGTATCTCTTGTTAGCTGACCGTGCAGTTGTTACATTCATGATGATTCTGAATTCATGTGTAGTTTGGGACTCGTTATTGTCTGAGGAGTAGACTAGATTTATTGTGTTTCCAATTCGTACTGTTACTCATTGGGCTGCGTTGTCTGGAAGATATCTGATTGCAGGGTCACTATGATACTTGTTTGTGAGATAGGTTAGTTGTTTTGATTTTCTAATTCTGATTGTGGTTGTCAAATGTATAGATCTACCTATGATAGTTGCAATTATGTATGGAGAAAGAGGTGCATATTAGAATGGTCTAACTGTATTTGAACAGGGAAATTTATTCTTTGCACACTTCTGAGTTGTTACTCGTGATAGTAAATATATGTCAGTACATATAGCATCCAAGTGAGCAGATCAAGTTTGCACATTTGCACTTCTGCTGAAGTTTGTGTCATATGGCATCTGCATCAAACTTACATATGTAATGTTTCTGATATAGGTTGGAGCACCTGCTCGTGTTGGTCTTGTTGCTCCTGTTGATGTGGTTGTCCCCCAGGAAACACCGGGCTGGATCCCTCCCAGACCTCTTTCTTCCAGGTGAGTACTTTCTGATGGACAATGACTTTATTATTCAGTGCAGTAGAGTTTCTCACATCTGGTGATGTTTCAGGTTCTTAACATCCCCACCAAGATTAACAAGGGTACTGTTGAAATTATCACCCCTGTGGAGCTGATTAAGAAGGGTGAAAAGGTGGGCTCATCTGAGTCTGCTCTGCTTGCCAAGCTTGGTATCCGGCCGTTCTCATACGGTCTTGTGATCACCAATGTCTATGATGGTGGGTCTGTCTTCAGCCCTGAGGTTCTTGACCTCACTGATGATGACCTGGTTGAGAAGTTTGCCTCTGGTGTTTCTATGGTTGCCTCTCTGTCCCTGGCACTGTCGTACCCAACTCTTGCTGCTGCACCCCACATGTTCATCAATGGGTACAAGAACGTGCTTGCTGTTGCTGTGGAGACTGACTACTCGTACCCGCATGCTGACAAGATCAAGGAGTACCTCAAGGTAATCCTCTTGATTAATTAATTTGCCTATTCTGTTTATATTGTCGTACTCTTCCAAGAGCTATATACAATGAAGTTATGAAGTTTCACATGCTGTGAGCTATCTTTGTTTGGCTCATTAACTAGCCTAATGGATACTTGTTATCACTAAATATTCTCTAAAGTTTCTGTTAGTTTTGCTGTTGGTAATCCTCTTGATTAATTAATTTGCCTATTCTGTTTATATTGTCGTACTCTTCCAAGAGCTATATACAATGAAGTTATGAAGTTTCACATGCTGTGAGCTATCTTTGTTTGGCTCATTAACTAGCCTAATGGATACTTGTTATCACTAAATATTCTCTAAAGTTTCTGTTAGTTTTGCTGTTGGTAATACTCATGTTTTGCCTTTGCTCCTCCAGGACCCCAGCAAGTTTGCCGTTGCTGCCCCAGTTGCCGCCGCTGACGCCGGTGGTGCTGCTGCTGCCCCCAAGGAAGAAGAGAAGAAGGATGAGCCTGCTGAAGAATCTGATGATGACATGGGCTTCAGCCTGTTCGACTAGGCACCCTGCTAGCATCTTCAAGCTGCAAGTTTTGGCTTTCGTTGATAAGACCTAAAAGTACTTTCACCTTATTAGTATTTTATTTCTTGCTGAACAAGAATTATGTTGGTCGTAGTGTGTACTCGACAATGTTATGGTTATGTTAAGCTCCAGTTGTCTTCCACTATTTCTCTGCATTCTTATGTTTTGATGTGGCTTCAGTGGCATGCGAATGCATATGCCGTTCTCGTCCTGTCCTCTGGTTATGCGCCTGAAGTTTCCAGAGGCGGGCTGATACCAAATTCTGTTTTAAAGTTGCAAATTCTGTTGAGTTCGAAGTTACGTACCCTTTGAAATGTCTACGCTCGGGTATTCTCGACGGTAAGCATTGAAATGGATGCAACTTCTGAACCTCGCAGGAAACGGTCATGTCGACAATCCATGTTGTCACTTCTATTTGACAACTGTTTTGAGGTCTTAGGGTGTGTGGCATGGCTCCAAAACTTTGAGAAACTGCTCTGCCCCATGGAGTTGGATTTCTTGAGCTCTAGAAAAGTGAGCTTTGATGATTGACGCGCCAAATCGTACGTGGAGTAACATGTTTATTTTTTCATGGATTGGGAGCGAGTGGAATGAGGGAATCGACCAAGCACTCATCTGCGGAGGTTGAGAAAGGATTGAAAGACATCAACTCATGCGGAGGTTCAGAGACCCTTTTTCCCTCCAAACCTGCTGGTCAGTCTCTCAATTGATCGGCCTCATGTACGCCATCTGCCATCTCTCACACACCCCTCGTCCTCTCACTGATGTGTGGGCTCGTGGTCGTGCACTGTTCATCTTCCTCCCATGCATGAGCGAAGCTGAAAAAGGAGGCTGGAGGCGAGAGGGTGTGTAGGTGGCGAGGTGAGCGGCACAACGCCGCTGACCATTGGTGGTGGATACACGAGTATCGAGATAGGAGGTCTGATTTTGCAAGATTCAGTTCCCCGGACATAGAAGTGGGGGGAGAAGGCTGGCCCGATGATGAGCGAGGCGGCAAGGGCGCCGGTGGCCGTGGTTGTGGTTGCCGATGGTGAGAAGAGCAAGGACGAGGGCGAGGTGGTTGGACGAGTTAGTGGTGGGCGGTTGAGACACGACGATGGGTGGTTGAAAGGGCGGCATACCAGGCTAGGAGCCACCAACAGGGGTTCGAGGAGGAGGGACGTCTGTTGGCAAGAGGTGGTCTCGCCTCACCTCACGCACGCGAGGTTGATGGAGCCCGATCGGCCTCTACTATTTTTCTATTTCTTGTCGATGACATGTTAAGGGGGTGTTCGTTTTCATGGGTTAAAGGGCTAAAACTAAATTTTAGACTAAACTTTAGCTCTAGGAAACGAACGGGAGGGCTAAAGTTTGGACTAATCTTTAGCTCTAGAGAGAAAGAAAGGCTAAAAAGAGGTAAAACTCCTAAATTTTAGAGCTAAACTTTAGCCCCTAAAGGAAGAACACCCCTAAATTATTTATGTGTAATCACATCCTGTAATATACATTCATTGTGCATATTTTTATTGTCAATCAATAATATTTATCTCAAGGTTATTCTGAATTCCGCAGCAACGCGCTGAGGATTCATCTAGTAACAGATTATAGCCAGCTTCCATTCAATATAATCAGATTACGGAGCGAGCAAATTCCTGACCAGCGTTCCCTGGGATCAATTTGCAGATTCGGCCCTGTAGCGCGTTGGAGATGAAACTCCCCACCAACTTTGGAGCGATTTACCCGCAATTGCCATCGAAGTATGCCAAACACCGAACCGGTACCATGCGAGCCCGACGCGAGCGCTAGGGTTCCAAGCCACCGCCGCCCTTTTGCTCCTCTCCCCAGGCCGCCGCGCGCCTGCCGTCCGACGCCAACCCCGCCTAGACCGACGCCGACGCTCCTTGATCCCGCATCGACGCGGCGCGCAACTCCTTTGTTCCCAACGCTGCAAGGTATCCTTCTTTCTTGTAACTTGTGGATCCATGACCGGGTTAATTTGTTCTTGCTTGGTATGTAACTTCCTAGGATTTAGGTGTAGAAAACATTGTTGCACAAGATGGCAATGGTAGTGGCAAAGTGGGACTCATGGGTGCACAAAATCTGATTAGAGATTTGTATTGAAGAAGTTAGAGCTAATAATAGGCCACAGCATTCCCAGAGCTTTAGCCCGTTGCTTGTTGGGTTTCGTGGATCTACGACTACGACGTTGTGAAGTTGAGCTGGTTGTCCTGGGGCACAGAGTTGTTGTCCCTTGTGTTGCGATCATGTAAATGATGATGATGCTGGGGAGCACATTTGGAACCTGCTATCTTGTTCTTATTTGTGCAGTGTTGGAGTCCTTATAGTTCACTAGATTAGTTCTCAGGGCTCCTGGTTTATCGCACTGGAGTGTGCTAGGTCTGATCGTGCAGGGTGAGTGCAGGCTGTGCGCATGTTCTTCTTGTTTTGCCATTTCTGTTGTCATCTTGTTTGTCTAGCTTCTATAGAACAATGACGAAACATTATGAGAAGGTTGTTCTATAACCTTTCCCATCATTCTAGACTAAGACCACAATCAAACTGTCCTTTCATGCCTGAAACAGACATGGACTGAAACTATGCTTCTTCCATTCATTAGATCAAAACCCTGTAATCAGCTCACTGGGTCTGGTCTATAACCTTTCCCATCATTCTAGACTAAGACCACCACCAAACTGTCCTTTCATGCCTGAAACAGACATGGACTGAAACTATGCTTCTTCCATTCATTAGATCAAAACCCTGTAATCAGCTCACTGGGTCTGTTCTATAACCTTTCCCATTATTCTAGACTAAGACCACAATCAAACTGTCGTTTCATGCCTGAAACAGACATGGACTGAAACTATGTTTCTTCCATTCATTAGATCAAAACCCTGTAATCAGCTCACTGGGTCTGTTGCCAAGTGCTGATTTCTAGTGGAGGCTTGCGGCATGATTCATTCCAAAATGGCTGGTCCATAGTTTGATTAAACTGGCTGGTATGTGGTGATGCATTCTCCAGGCTTCATTTGTGCTAGATTGTTTATTCCTTAGCACTATGGGATATACCCATTGAGTTAACGGGTGGAAATTTTTTAAACTAGCTTGTTCATTTATCAGTTTGAAGCATAATTGCTGTTATACTGATCAGGCTTGGTTAGCTAGACCTGTATGATCGAGTCAAACATCTATCGCATGCTGCCTGAACAGTTACATTAGTTTGGTAGCATAACCTTCATTGTTTTTACATAAGTACCTGTATCGATGATTATTTAAAGCAGTAACTTTATCATGCATTGGCAGCGCTGTATCAATTTTACATAAGTACCTGCTTTTGAAACTGCTGCTGCTTCAAAATAGGTTTATTGTTTGCACGCTGTTATGTTGCCCGCTTCTGTCTGGTTTTGCATTGTATCAATGAACTTCGTTATGCTGTCAAGTCACAACTAATATAATAATTCTTCTATGCTGTCAGCAGATATACCAGCAATCATGGTGATTCCTCCACCAGAAAGGGCAGCTAGAGTCATCCGTTTCCTCAAGCCGTACCTTTTGCGGATGCATTTCTCAAACAAGTATGTATCTGCTCAGGTCATCCATACTCCAACTTCGACAGTAGCATGTTCTGCGAGCTCGCAGGAGAAGCTGCTGAAACCAAACCTGGAGTCAACCCGGGATGTTGCAGCTGCTGCAAAGATTGGGAAGTTGCTTGGCGAGCGCCTACTTCTCAAGGGAATACCTGCAGTGTCCATCCACATGAAGAGAGAACAGAAGTACCATGGGAAAGTCAAGGCTGTTATAGATTCTGTTAGAGAATCTGGAGTGAAGTTGTTGTGATTGTTATGTCAAACATTGAATTTGATTAGCATTTGACAGTTGAGCTGTATTTCTGAAGCTTGAACCAGCGAAGCAACAGGAACTTGCAGTTTCAAAATGGCCAGGGTGAACGTCATTTCCCAGGTCAATAAAATGACTATTGTTGTGTGCCTTTTTTTTTCTTTGCCTTGATATGTGTGTTGTTATACCCCGTTGAAACAGACCTTGTTGCTGCCTTTTCTTAGGAGTCCTGTGTACTGAGAACATTTCTGGTCAGATTTAAAGGCGGTGTAGCTTGTGATTACTAATTAGGGTAGGCGACAATAAAGTTGTAAGTCCAGACGAGCTGTGGCTGTGAGGGGACATTGCAAGGAACTTGGATTCACATGTATGAAGGCACTGAAATTGAGGCCTCAACTTGATGGATTCTGAACTAGTGCAAGTAAATGATGTAGGGTTAACGGAGGAGGCGTTTCTTGTAGTAGATGGATGAATGGGATGGGTGGTGATCCTCGTCAAAGCCCGTCTCATTTTAGCTGCTCCCAGCATTCTTTCTCGCAGTGCAAAACAAGCCGGGAGGCGCATGAGGGACCAGCAGCCCTACGCTGTCAAGCATGGGAGGTGCAGGTCAATGTGCTTCAGCTTGAGGAACTACTTCTTGACAGTAGTATTATCTTGTTTTGTAGTAGTATATTCTTGAGGCACGATGATTTCTGTGGACAAACTTGAGGCGGGGGCAGTTGTGAAAGTGTATCCTCTGTAGTGCTTCGAAGAGCTGTCAGCGTCACTTATTCCTTTACTCCATTACACCATATACAGCGAGCCACAAGAAGATCCGACGCCCAAAATTTGTCCAGTTGATTGAAGTCATAACGCCATGTGGCGCGGTCGTCAAAGGAAAACACTGCCTGCAAAATTTGTCCAGTTGATTGAAGTCATATCTATCCTGCAAGTGCCAGGCAGGCCTCAGGCGCAGTGAAATGAGGTACAGTGACAGTGACAAGATCGCCCTTTGCTCTTTTGTTATCTTTGCTTGGTACTGTATCTAAAGAATAAAGATAGAATTGTTGAATTATAAATGTTGAATTGTTTAGGTTGCTCTGTAATCAATAGCTACGTAATCAGGTGACAATCAAAGATCAAATTTCAAAGTAGTTCATATTCCATCCCGTTGATAATCAAAGACCATAATCCTTATTCGATCATTATAGTTAATGAAGCAATTGATCACGACTCGTGAGTCCATTCCAGTATACATTTGTGGAGTGCTGAACTTGCATGTGACGTGCCGTTGCTTTTGAAACCCCAATTGGAGTTGCCCTGTTGCTTTGATTACAGAAACACTGGGCTTTTGTTGCTCTGTTGCGAATGGATGGGAATTTTCAAGATTTTTTTCGTCCCCAAGAAATTCTTACAATCTAGATAAACATACTTAGTATTCGAGTAACCAAAGCATCTAGTACATGTTAAGCTTATGTCATTTCGATGACCAGAACACGAGAAAATTGGCACCATTAAATCTTCAAGCATCAGGCTTCACAATTAAAAGACCTCTTCTGATGGTCTTGTCTACTAACAAGGTGAGCCAATACGCTTCACTTCTGCTAGAAATGAAAGATTCATACCAAAGATATATAGAACCATAAATAGGAGATGGTTACACTGCAACTCAATACATTAAAAAATAATAAGACTACAAGGTTTACGTAGATTATATATAAAAAAAGTTCACAGCAACATGCTGGATCTACAAAGAACTGCATTACTAGTTTCATCAGACTAACTCTATGTTCAGGATCAGTCTGCTCCATCCCTCTTAAGAGGATACAACAAAGGAGCCCAGAACATGCAAAACCACAACTATATACTAGACAAGATTCATAATGGGGAAAAATAAATAAATAACAGGTACACATAATACCCTCAGGGAAGCATTGACGATAATGCTGTCAAGTCATTGCACTTTTCACATTGTGGATTTCAAAATCCCACGTGTGCTCATGGACCAGCATCAATCAACTTCCCTATTACAACCTGCCTTGGAAGTTCTAACTCTTGTCAGATTCTGAACAATCTGCTGTAATAGTAACTTAGTCATGGAGCATCATCAACTCAGTTTCCCAACAAGGAGTAAGGTGAATGGCACCAAACCTCAGTCCAGATCCATGCAGTGTGTATTTTGGAAGCAAAAAGTGTGCTTAGTGTTGTAGTACTTAGCTGCATTATGACCAAGTCGATTACCCAAGAATCTAAACTCTGTCTCTTCTTCATCATCACTATCTATATTTCCTGGAGTGATCCTATTTTGGTAACACCTCCGTCTAAGTAGAAAACAATTAAAATAATAGCTCACAAGTTCTTTCATTCCCCTCTGCTGAAAGGTCAAACGGAGACGGTTCCAAAAATTCCGACCTGAAGATGACGCGTTAAGTTGTGCCAAAGCTTTGAAATCTGCTTCCTCTTCATCTGTCCAAGAAAGTGCAACCTCCTCTCCCATATGATCAAAGCCCCATGCAAAGAAAGCTGGACCAACTTCACGTTTCAACTGAAGCCTCCTTTCTGCTACATGAAACCTGACACATTCTACTGACCCTGGAAATTTGCAGCTACAAAAAACATTTCTACCTTTGCCAATCGAGTCAATGAAAAACAGTGCTTTGCTATCCACATTTGCTGGAGGCCAAACCTTCGTGCCCAACCATTTCACAGTTTCGGGATCATTGTAACTTACAGGAAGCTCACCAGTCCATCGAGGTATGTCTGCCTGATATTCAGGGCCTATAGGTATTTTAATCCTCTTCTGGGTTGTAAAGAGCCAATCATCAGGACATTTATGATGATTCATACTCACATGTTTCCTTTGCACGGTCAGTTCCTGTTGAATGAGTATTAAAGAACCATTTGCATTTTCTAGACCTGTTGTTAACTCATCAATATCCGAATAAGGATACTGAAGTTTCGTAGAACATTTTTCTTTTCCATCAAGCCAGGCACAGGTAGAACTCATGCAGCACTTGCAGACCATTGGAAACATTTCCTGGTAAAAGCCAGACTCAGTACTATCAGTAATCAATATATGATGTTCTAGAGCAAAACCATGTATGAGGAATTACAGCAAAGGTAGAGGAGCATTTATGAAGCTGATCATAAACACTTTCATAATGGTTATACAATAAAGGCCGATACAAAACTACATATGGCACTAAGATAGTAGTACTTAACAAATCATATAACAGACATGTAACACCTGAGACCGCATTACTGAAGCACTTGTGCTAAGCTAACATGAAAGGGACCTCACCCACCCGAGGATTGGCCAAAAGCTAAGACCAACTGCAGTGGACTGACGCTTGGAGAAATTTTTTGGTTCAGGCACCAAAGCCCGCCACTGCAGCTACCGGTGCTTGAACCTCAAAAGCTAGCGTCGGTACTTGTACGTCCACCAGGCGCAACGTTTTCAAATTTTTTTTTAACATGTGAAGGTTGGTTTGTCTTTGTTTTTTGTTGCACTTTGAAATGAGGAAGCGATGGTTGGAGGAGAAAAATATAAGCACCTTGTTGGGAAGGCACTGAAATGATGTTTGAGGCACCAACTGCACTGTGGGTGCTCTATGGGGGATCTAGGATAGAGTGAATGAAATGGAAACCACTCGAAAGTACAAGCATGAGTGGCAGCAGCTTTTGGGTGCTAATGGGTGTAATAAGGTCACAGGGAAAATCATTCCTCTTTAAGTGGACCAGAGTATACAAAAGAGCAGAATCAGGTACACCCTTTTTAGTAGCATTATCATCCCAATATCACAAAATTTCCAGAACTTAGTAATGAACCTGTTGGGCCACGATGGAACCTGTTGTCAAGTAGATAAAAGGGCTTCTATTATCTACTTTGGTTTTGTACTCGTATACAATACCTAGATATTTACACAAAATATTGCTTCATATTCAAATTAATTTTCATATAAAGCGTACTATAAATGATACTGTAGCCATAAAAATTAATTCGAATAACCAACAAAAATGTACAAAAGTAGTTGAAACTGAGATCAAATTTACATTTCTAGTTGATTAGATGGATCTAAGCATATGTCATATTATCTTTGCTACTGCAATAGCCCATGCATTAAACATTTGGGAAGTTAGCCTTGCTTTATTAAGGCTTTAGGAACCTATTATAACGCGTTATCGATTTCATTTTTACTGGTTCGTAGAGTATTGAATAACAGGGCATACACCAGTCTCTCCTTTCATCTAGTTATCAACTAAGAAGTGTTAACCATCCTGGAGGCCTCTAGAACATGCTCATATATTCAGGTCCATCTATACCATATAACAAAAATCAGGAGTTAAAGCTAGACAAAAACTAGTCACTTCCTCTAGTTTTTAATTAATGATGTTAGGACACAATTTAAACTTAGGTTTAACTAAAATAATTCTCCTAATTGAGTATCTTCTTTGAACAATTCCTAATAGCACTATCAGGCTAGTCCCAATGCAGGTTTCATTTTCCATAAATGCAATGCCAAATCAGCAAAGGTGGTGATGTGGCACAGAATTGAAGAAGGGAGAGAGGCAATCGGTTTCATCCAGATGAAACTGGTGATGAACCGTTTCCAACGCGTTGAAACTGAATGAAACCAGCGTTGCAGCTACCAGTTTCATTTTATCGTCTTCCCCATCGATCCCGTGCGGTGCCAGCCCCTTGCCAAAATTTCTCCGACCTGTGCTGCCACTCCCGACATTCCATCGTGCTTTCCCGAGCGCACGCGCCTCACTGCAGCTGCTATCGCCGCTTTTCCCACGATTCTCCCTCTCCTTCCCCAGTTTTCCCTGTCACTGAAACTAGCGATTTGGATCTGAGAGCTCCAGCGTTGAAGCCTGATGAACTTGCTGGGAGCAAAGGGGCATAGCTCCAGCCAATCCCACAACCTCGTGGCTCCCTCCTCCTCCACATCGTTGAGCAGTGGATCCACATCACAGCAGCTGTGGGAAGGATCCATTCCGCCACCAATAGCACAACCGCAGCCAAAACAGTTGGAATCCATAGGTGCAGGAGGGTGGCCACATCCCTGGTACGAGACTTTTCTTTTGTTTTATATGTAGATTCCTTCTTCTTCTTCTTCTTCTTTTTGTTTGGATGTTAATCTTCCTATTAAAATTTTTGTATGGATGCAACATGTGTTATTCAGCAGATAGTTTATTTTTGGTGCTTAATTTTTGCGTTCGTGTGTGAAAGCTTGTGAATATTTAGATTGAATGCTGCTCCATTTTTGCGTGCCTTTTCAGTGTGAACATTGCTGCATCCTGGTGTGAAATTAGCGATCCTAATCCATTAAGAAACACCGCCATTGATCCTAAGGTGTTGTTAGATGATTTCATTGCTAAGGATGACATCTTGGTTGATTTAGTTGATCAGACCACATTAATCTTGGATGACATCTTCGGTGTTGCAGGTTCTAATAATGATATCAATGTTCTTGATCAGTCAACCCTTTTCATTGAAGAACTGAAAGGCCATGCTCCTAGAGTCCAGTACTATATTAATGGAAATCAATACAATATTGGCTACTATCTTGCAGATGGAATATATCCGGAATGGGTTGTATTTGTTAAATCTATACCCATGCCTATCACAGAGAAAGAGTATTGAAGGGGCATTTGGTGTCTTACGACGTCGATTTTGCATTATAGATGACCAAGGACAGCTAGAGAGAGTTGTGATAGCTTGCATCATTCTTCACAATATGATAGTTGAATATTGAAAAAAAAATGAAGATGATATTACAGAGAATCTTGATATGATAAATGAAGTACATCAATTGTACTGATATGGCTACAACCACCAGAATTCCCCCATGAAGAACGTGCTACATTTGAAAGAGTCCTAGATAAAAATGATGACATCAAGGATCTTCGAACTCATAGACAACTCAAAAAGGACTTGGTTGAGCATATTTGGCAGAATTTTAAGCGCCACTAAAGAATCTTTTCAGATATGCTATATGTAATCTATTTCATATGTGTAACATAATTATTAATGAAGTAAATTATTCTATGTTTGTTCTGCCTTATTTATTTGCCAAGATGATTTTTCAATTGCAACCGGCTACACAGTTGATGTGGAACATTTGATCACAACTTTCTGCAGGTATATAAATGCTAGTTTGCCTATGAAACCGCAAGAAATGAAACTGTCCATTGGAGGGATTGTTTTATTGATAGTTTCATAGACACTTTTGATGATGTGGCACATTGGAAACACCAAAATGAAACATAGCATTGGGACTAGCCTCAGAATGCAAGAGCTGGAAAAGGTGAAATTAGAGGCCTTAAGACAAAAAAGATACATTATGCATCAGCTATCAGGCAGTACAACAGACTCAACAAATGGCAGCTTGTCAATGCATGAGACATTAACAAGACCACAAAATGTAAAAAAAATCAGAAAACAAGCAACCAAAGTAATAATACGATCCCCATACCCCGTGCAGTGCGGGAGCCTATGGCACTGGGTAGACCCTTTTTAAAAGTAATAATACGATGAACTATTCTACTTTACAATACATAGACTATTCAACACGCCTGTTAGGATACAGGATACACGATGGCATCTCAGTGGAAAAATTGCAAAGGAGAAACCATCATTTGCCAATTTTTAACAAAGTAACCACACAACTAACTAGATAGCTCTCCATCTTTGTTTTCTCCAGCTGCCTTTTAAAGTATACAAAAGTAACACAGGACTGTAAATGTTTTTCAAGATAGCGAGCTCCTTTGTCCGGTGGACAATCAGGAAAACAATGCTTCCAGACACGATAGAAACTACTTGGATCTATCAACTTTTTATCTGCATTTTATCCTAAGAAAACGGTTGAGTTCATTCTGTTCTGACTGGAATATATATGGCATATATGCTGTTGGTAAAGCAGCATGTTGAACACGCTACTTCTGACACTAACAATGAATTCAGCCAAAGTACAATGTTTCACTCAGCTGCTGCACCCCATCATGGTGCCAGCATGGAGCTGTTCCTGGCCCCATGCACTGATTACTCATTTTGAGTTCCAATGATAGCATATTTTGAATGCAGAAAGTAACCTAACTATCAAAGAATCTTATCTAGTATGATAACTTATTAAAACAAGAAGAATAGACACAGTGATACAATCTTTTAATATGGTTAGTACTTGAAAGAAGAGGAAAAAGATAATGCAGCTCAAGCCAAAAAAGGGAAGAGTTAGACACTGACCAACATTCTTAATTAATCAACACACTAAGACAAAACCGTTCGTTATTAGGAATTAGGAAGAAATTTATCATTGTAATGCTTCAATTGCCATCATCATATCTAGAAAAATCTTGATAACCAGTTATGCAATCACAAAGCGTGAGAAAATAAATGGGTTTGATTGCAAAACTAAATGACATACTAGCACAAATAAGCAACAACACACATCATTCTTACTTAACAAGCAATGCCAACAGAAAAACAAAAATATATGAGAAAGCATTTGAGCATTTCTGAGTGACTAATGTCAAGAAACTAGAACAATTCAGTTATTAAGCAATGAGACAAGCAGTACCCAAAGTAATTGAAATCACCTGCAAAAGAGAACAATTTGCCATGCTGGCCCGGCGAGCTCTCTTCTGATTCAGCGCCTCCCTCACCGCCAACGCCATTGAAAAGTACCCATCCGTACACGCAGCAGCGACGGCGTCGCCATTTTGGGAGTTCTCAGCGAGCACCCTTACCCAGTCCAGCATCCCCAAGATATCCCCCTCTTCCTCTTCAACATAATATCTTTTTCCCCCTCTCAATGCAGTTCAACAACGGATCTTGCTTATTCACTCCATTGGCACAATTGAACAGTGTTTTGTTCTTCCGCCCAACACCGTCCAAAAATGGCCCTTGAGCTTCCACGAGCCTCTGGATCCAGCGATCTAAGGCACCGAGATATGTGGCGTAGAGAAGTTTGACGGGGGCCCCGAGGGAGGTCTCCAGGCCGGCGGATTCGGCGGCCGCCGCCCAGCCGCCGTCGATGGGGGCGGAGGACAATGCGGCGTACCCTCCCGCGGAGCGAACGGCGAGGAAGAGGCGGAGGAGATCCACGCGCCGACCGGCACCGAGCGCCGCGGGAAGAGGCCACGCCTCGCGCCTGCCGGGGTAGGCCTTCGGCAAGAACGCGGCGACGACGACCTCGAACGCCTTCGATGGGTCGGAGGCCACAACATCGTCGGGTATTGACAGATCAGTACACAAGCCGACGGACTGCAGCTTGCTGAGGATGGCTAGGACGGATTCAGCGGAGTCCATGGACAGGGAAGGCCTCGCCGGCGGCGAGGTCACGACGGTGGGCCACAGTGACTCATTTCTTTTTTATTTATGAGTGAATGTCCAACACTGTTTCGATTTGATGAATATATAACAATTAATATGTTTTAAATTCTAAATGATGATATCTGGATACCTCACTAAAAGGCACTAGAAGCTACAGACAGCGGTTGTCTCTGAGTGTCTTGGTTATTATACACAACAAAATAGATGATTTATATAATACACTGTCTTTTAATGTGTATATATGCTATTTAATTTATTCATGAAATTATAAAGCAAAGTGATAAAGTGTGAATTTGATTTTGCAACCAATTTGTTGTGCAAAGCAAATATAACATTTGTTCTTTTTGCCATGTCGTCTTTGAAATCTTTATCTTCAAAGGTTGAATTTGCTAAGTGGCAAAGATCAAATTGCAAAAGAGAAGTTTTCTTGCCACCCGTGGTTCCTTCAATCTCTTGTATCCTTCTCCATTCGTGTCGAACAACGAGCAAGCGGAGTCAGGAGGAGCACTGCCATGGTGCAGCAGCGGATCTAGTCGTCAATAAATTTTATTTGGACCCTGTTCCTTTTTTACCCTCTAAAATTTAGCACTATCACATTAAAGAGAATCTTACTATTTATGAATATTTCGATCAATTTAATGATAAAACCTTATTGACAGATTGATGCTAATTTTCGAGATGAATCTAATAAACTTAATTAATTTATATTTTGTTAAAGTGATGCTACAGATAACCGTCTTCTAATCATGACTTAATTAACCTCATTAGATTCGTCTCATAAATTAGTCTAGAACCTGTAATTTATTTTATAATTAAACCTTTTTAGTACTCATAAATAGTAAGATTTTTTTTGATATGACAGCTATAAAATTTAGACCGCGAAAACGAACACACCCTTGGGAGCGTGAGCCTTTGCCGTCGTCTCGTCTCGTCAAAAGATGGCAACACTCTCTCTCTCCTCTTTTAATTCTGTACACATCAGATAAAAACTGCTAAGATGACACTATATCTATGAAATTGTGTCATGAAAGAGGGCATTGAGAGATGCAATTTTATTCCAAAGAACACGACCATAAAGATGATGTATCACTCTTGAAATCCGTAAAATGAAAGTGTCCACTAGGATTGGCCTAAAGCTCTTTAGCCACTAAACTTTAGTGTCTTGGCTTCCAAACATAACACTAAAGTTTAGTGCTAATGTCTTTAGTGGCCTCAAAACTTTAGTGTCTCTTGAGACATTAAAAGGTACTAAAAGTGTCTCAAACTATGAATGTAAATAGTTTATTAAGCATATAAATATTTTATCTAAGAAATAATAGCTCTACTTTTCATTAAAAAACAATTTTACATATTTGTGTTAATTTTTAGTGTTCGAATACCACCCACTAAATTTTAATGGCAATAAAGTTTTGTCCTATTAAAGTTTTGCCACTAAATTTTAGTGGCACTAAAGAGATCCGGACGCCCCCATAGTTTCTATAATGGTTTAAGTTGTATATGAGTAGAACAATTGGGTTGGACCCCTAGCATTACTCATAAACTATCTAAGAACTATTATTTAGGTTCACGATAGTAATCTTCTAGGTCCATGGTCTATTTATATTGTGTCAATTAGCTCCACAATATTGTCATCTGCCACTCTCCACAACGTCCAACTACTTTCCACGTACCCCGTCATACAACTCACCTCTATGTCGCTGAGCCTAATTATTGATGTTAACTAGTACTACCTCGGTTCCAAACTATAAGACACTTTTGACTTTTACAGATTACATTTGACCGTTGTCTTATTCAAAAAAATTGTGCAAATATAAAAATAAATAAGTCATTTTCAAAATAACTTTAATGATGAAACAAATCACAATAAAATAGACGGTATTTGCACAAAATTTTTGAATGAGATGAATGGTCAAACGTGATGTCTGAAAGTAAAAACGTCTTATAATTTGAAACAGAGTAAATGGTATACTCTTACCCTCTCATCCAGCCTTGCCTCCCCATCGCGGTCTATGCACATTATCGCGGGCCGGTCTGCCCACAAGGCAGTTGTGACAGTGACATGTCACGTCGCACTTGAAAGGCGCAACACACATAGGTAGGTTGTTATCGTGGCAACAAGCACGCCGTGGAAATGGATAATGAGTAATGAATGCGGAAAGACGAGTCCACGTTGAGGAGAGCGAGGTTAGATGGGAGGGTGCGACTGCGATAGGCAAACATGTGTGCTAGCTAGCGTCATGAAGTAGACTCGATGACGTTCGCGTGGAGAGCGGTTGTGTGGCGACGGTAGTACGTACGGTGAGTTGCTAGGTGTGACGATGTGGGTCTCATTGATACAATATAAATAGATAATGAATTTAAGAAAATCAATATAAAATTTATAAATCTAGATGACTATTCAGGATTACTGAGAGACTAAACTTCCTGTTATTTCTGTGTTACCCTGTGACCAGCTACCTATCATATTCTAAACCATTGAATCTACACCTTGACTTAAATCTAGAGGCACGATCTACGTATGGCCTACTCGATTAGTGTGACACATCCATGTCTACACCCAATTCAGTTATTTTTACCTGAAATCTCGAACTTTTTCACCTGACAAAACCATTCCGGCATGCCGCATGCGTACCACACACTACGGCACTACCACCCGCGATTCTCGTTTCCTTAATCACTATCTCCTTTCCTTAAGCACAATTTTCTTAATCCCCATGGTGATCATGATGTGCATTATTACATCGTTTCTTTCAATATTCACCCGTGCAGTATCTTTGCTGGAGATTATGTGATGTACAAGTACTATATGTTGAATTCGTCTAAAAAATCAGTTGACATGTTGCTGAAATTATGCTGTGTCGAATTCTTGTCAAATATCACTTGAAATGCTGCTGGAATTATGCCGATGTGTTGAATACTTGTCAAATTTTAGTTCATATGTTGATGAAATGTTCCGAAAAACATGTCAAAATCATGCTCAGAAATGAATTAGCACAAATCATTTTCAAAATTATCGAAAAATTGTTTTTCTGTAATTTTTCTAACAAATGCATTTTTTTTGTTTTTACCATGGGCTTCACATCGTTAAATGTCCCTAACAAAATACGGGCAACCTGTTGTTTCACATTCGAAAAGGGGATTCGATTTTGCAAAGTTTGGAAACGGGTCTTCACATTTGAAAAGGAGATCCGATTTTGCAAAGTTTAGAAAGAGATCCGAAATCAGAATTAACCTCCAAAAACAGACAAAACCATTCCGGCATCTGTGATCCGTTTGTCATCTGAGAAAGCTGTACTACGGCACGAGCTTGCCGAGGCAATTTCAACAAAACCGACGCCCCATGAAGTTCCAGCTAGAAAGTGTTCACTACACTTTCGTTTAGTGTTCAATCCCTCCTTCTGTTATCTCACGATTTGATTTACTAAATCTCTGACTTGATTTAATTGTGGATTAAGATAATCTTCATTTGTATTGCTCTTTTCATAGGGTGAATGAGAACGAAAATTGGTGGATGAGTGGCGCTGAGATCATGACAAAACCTACTTGTTTGCCGTGGTGGTAGTGAAACTCTTCATCCTGCAGATTCTACATTAGTATATACTATATAGCAATCACTGCTGAACATATCAAATATTAAAAAAGATATACTCCGCTGGAGTGCCTTTTTTTATGGAATAAGAAATTACAGGCTCTCGTATATGTACAAGTAGATGACACATGTTGTCGTTTCATTGGTTATTTTATTATCTGAATGTATATCAATTATTTATCTTGAATTAAATATATCTTCAATTATTATAGTATATCATTTTACATAGTGTATAATATAACGTGTGCATGTGGCACGTGCAAGTGCACTAGCATCTACTAACAATCTAAAGCGAACTGTTGTGCTCCAATGCCAAATCGTGTCACTTGTACTACCATTGTAGCCAAGGCTTCCATTTGCCAGGCACGTATTCCTAGAGCAACGGTTATACTTTCCAAACAGAGGAGTACTGTACGTGTTTAGGGTTAGGGATGTCCCAACCAGTGGATACGAGCCAGGAGTCGGATTATGATTTCATTCACGTCTGATGTGAGTTTGCAGCACTGTAAACAAGTTATATTTCTGCTCGGGGCTTCGGCACTTGCGGGTGTTTTATAACCGGAGTATATCACTGAATCTTAAAGAACACTAATCGACCCAAATGCAGCCGAGGTAGTATAAAATCTGATACACTAATCAACCCAAATGCAGCTGAGGTAGTATAAAAGCTGATGCATGCATGCAAGTAAAAATATCAAGTCATGCAAACTGAGACACATGAAAAAGGAAATACAAAGATGTGTTAGGTGATCTAAAACTACACGAAGTCTCAGTTTGCAAGACGTATCAAATCAGCCTTTGGTCACATTTGTTCTTTTAAAAAAATTGTGACTTGCTATCAAAATGTTATAAATGAAGGAAAAACTAAACCTAGTCAACTATCTATAGGATCTAATTATTATATAAGATCTGAATGTTGCTGCTGGGTTACAGAGTTAGGCGATTAAAACAAAATGTCACTACATAATCAGGTAGTTAAAGCAAAACCTTGAAGCTTTATAATCTATTCCAACAGATCAAGGTACTTCGTCCAGATGGTGCTGCTGTGTTAGGCAATAACTCAAAATTTGCCACCAGTTAAACAAAAATTCGATTCTGTCAACTCGGTGCACATGAAAGGATTGAACTACGACAGCGCAGCCAGTATTCTCGAGTGCTCATATTCATCCAGGGAAATGGAGGAGATGGCTGAAGATGCAGCGATCTCGGGACCCTGAACACAAAAGAACAGGAATTTACGTCAAATGTCATCAACGACAAAACTAAACTGTTAGAATGTGCAACAACCTTTCACCACTAAGGATTCCACATGCCAATTGTTTGCAGAAGGAGTAACCAGTCCTGCCAAAAATTTTCTTGTAATTTGATCTGATTACTTGAACTGCACATAGCATCCTTTATGTTAGCATGATATAAACAAAAAGAAACAACACAGAAGCAACTGCATGCCAGTTCTTACAACAAATGTACAGATGCATCCTATTCATATAAGCAAGTATGCTACTATGATACCTTATAGGTAGGTAAGCTGCAAACACTCGTTTGAGGAATTACAGTAGGGGAAACCCCTAGTGTGAAAAAGTAGCATGTCTCATGTCTTTCAAAAGCTGTTTTTACTCGAGAGTGGATTTGGCGCCCACGGTAGCTCGCGCCCTCAACATCGGGTTCGTTGAATTCCCAGATGACAAGATTCGTGCCAGACGTGCTATCGACGCCAGATGAATTTCCGTTTTTACTCTGGACTTTAGTTTACTGTTAACTAGCTATATTAAATGTAGTTTCATAATAAGTGGAAAATTGGCATCAAGAATGATATGAACATGTTGCAGAGATAATTCAGCACTCATGCAGGTAACCAGCATGATATGTACATGCTGCAGAGAACATAATAAGTGTTTGGATTAACAAAAATTCATGAAGAGTAGCACATATGCAGATGGAAATTATGATAAACAAAGCCCCTGTTTGGGGGAGCTTTTCCTGCTTCTGCCTCTCCAGGGAGCTGGAGAAGCGAAAAGCTCCCCCAAATGGTATTAGCTTCTCCAAACCACAAAAGCGGAAAAAGCCAGCATTGAACTAAAAGCGCAAAAGCAACTCCCGAGTTGCTTCTCGAGCTTTTTGCTCGCGCGTCTGCCCGCACCTGAGCTCGTTTCCGTCCTAGGCAAACCTCTCAGCGTGAGGACCACTGAGAGGAAGCCAGCCCCAGCATCTCTCCCAACACGCATACAGCCGCCGCTATGTGCTCCTTCCTCTGTGCTGCACCATCCCCCTCCTCCCTTCCTTTCTCAGCGCATCGAGCCTCAGACCGCCATGGATGAACACACAGAGCTCAATCCAAGAATGGGGACAAGGGTGAGGGCGGCCATGGAATAGTGAAATCAGTCCCTCTAGGCACCACACATCTGTCTGAGCTGTCAATTTGGGAGCCTCCGTCATGCATACCAATCCTCTGCTGTTGTTCGAGGCGAGGTCACCTTCATCGATGGTGGCCGTACTGAGATCTGCAGGGACTTCAAGGCTCGAGCTCCCCATCGAGCGGCACCGACCCGAGGTTCCCATAGGCCACGACTGTCGCAGGATCAAGATCCCCTCTCCCTGGTTTTATCCCCATGGAACAGCACCTCGGCATGCTTGCTATGGAGCTCAGGTCTATTCCAAAAGCCACGTACGCCAAACAGCCCATTCACTTCTTCAAAATGCGCTTCCTGGGCAGCGAAACGCCAGTTCTCCAAAACTCTGCTTCTCCAAAATGTGGAAAAGCTACTGCTACCCAAGAAAGGACAAAGCCAATGCTCTAAGCTCCCATGCAAGGTGGGGTTTGGGGAAGGATTATATGAGGCAAACCATACCCCTACAGTAAATTGTAGAGAGGCTCCATCGAACCCAGGACCTCTTGGCACAAGTGGGGTGACTTAACCACCACGTCAGGCCTGCCCTTCTACTGCTACCCCAAACAGGGCCGTAAATATATGCTTAGATATACAATCATGTGCCAAATGTTAATATTAAGACCAAATGTTAATATTAAGATAGGTCTAAGAAAATGTTAAGAGAAATATTTTACCAAGTGTAGCATAGTTGCAGTGAAGTTCTGAAACTAATGGTTCTGGCTCTCCAGGAATGAGAAGCTCTGTTTTACTTTCACTGGAATCTCCAATTGGATGTACTGACAAGCCATCGCCTACATGAATATATTCACACGATGGCGCACGAAGCAACACTAATCCAGCAGGAAATCTTTGCCTCCTTGTCACCCACAGAACTAACTCAGCATAAGGAGTTGAGTGGATTACAGAGACTGCTATTTCCAGCATCACGCACAAGCAGATGATAGTTGTCGTCAACATAGAGAAGAATATATAGAATACAGAAATTGTAGGCATAAGAAGCAGGACTGGTGTAAACAGCAGTGAACCAATCACATGTTGTTCAACTGTGTAGTCATAGCTATCTAACCTCTCCCTCAAAGGATTCCATTTGCGCCCTCTGTAATGGCACAAGCAATCGATCAACAAATTTACGAGATGTGTAAACAGAAGAAAATCTAATGGAAAAATGACAAGAAACAAAAAGCTATATATATCATTGTGACTCAGAGAAAATCAATGCTTCAAATAACCCATCATTGTAATAATATATGTAATCATATTAAGTAAACAGCAATTAAACTTCAACATCAAGTGATCGAAATGATAAGAAAAAAACATCATTCCAAAGTTTTTTCCACTAATTAAGTCTATCTCCAACGGATATGACCCAAATCGAAGATCTAAAAGGCCGAATAGGTCGTCGTGAGAATGAAAATGGGAGACCAACAAACTTTTATATCTCCAACGGTGCCGATCCAAACTCAAATCCTGTCACTGTCGGTCGCTGTCACCCGCGACGCTCCCCTTGACATGCAGCCTCCCGTCGCCGCTCGCCTCGAGACGACAAGCTCAAGGAGGAGACGATGGCATGGAAGTCAACGTAGGCTGCGGCGGCGTGCGCGAGGATGTTCCTGGGTGGCGCTGGACGCAGGAGCAGGAGGGCACGGGCGAGGAGGATGAGTAACAAGCATTTACGTCGCGCTCTGGGCTGCTTCATTTCGGGGTAACTGGCTCCATGAATCCCGAAATGGGTCACAGAATAGAGCACCCGTTGGAGATATTCTAAGAGGCTTAGTTCCATAAATTCGAAAATAACTACAAGAACTTGTCATTCCTGGCATAATTCTACAATGATGTGACTGAGTCTAATTTAAAGTTAGAATATGGTGTATTTCTAAAGCCCAGAATTTGATATTTGAAAACCACCCTGAAAAAAATACATTCGACTATATGTGCAGTAATTAATTAGCTTGTATTATTCATTCAGTAACAAAAAATATGTTGCACTTGTAGTACTCTTTTTGAAAAAAGAAAAAACAGATTCCATGAGCGAACCAACAGAATACTACCTGAACAGACGCCACAACGATGCAATTGTCTGAATCTGCCTTGAGTATATCAATGAGATTAACCAGTGAAGCATGGTAATATGCAGTGTAGCAAGCTGGATAATGTCGATCAAGTATGATACTGGAACTGTTAAACCTAAAATAATTCCAGAAAATGCGATGCCCTGAATTATATGCCTCAAGAAACCTCTGAAGAAGAACCAAAGAGTAGAGTAAATTTGAACTGCATTTAGTGAAATCATGCCTAGAAGCTCTGCCAGCTCTGTATTCAGCTTAAAACCAGCTGGAACACCCATGAGCCACACACAACCAGGTCGCAAGATGCTATCTGTCATGGAGTGGACAAGACCAATAATCCCAGAACAAATATTATCTGAATTTAACAAACATGAAGCTCCAACTAGAAAACCCATCAGGAGATCCACAACGATATTTGACCACAAAGTATGCTTCTGAATTGCAGTTTTATGTGCATGCTCAACATTCACAGTGGAGCTGAACCATGGATTATGAAAGTGAAGCGAAGTACTGTCAGTAATAAATCATCACTATTCACTAGTAGGTAGTGAATGTAACCTCCTCTTTAAGAAACAACAATTCTTGCCATAACTGCTACATGCATAAAATGTGAAACAGTACAGTAGTAAATTCTCGCTCTGTGTATTATAAGTGTGCAAGTTTAGTATCATCGTACTAACATGCTAAGAAGTGAAGCTAAGTACTTTCAGTAATAAATTATCACTAATAGTGAATGTAACCAGTAACCTCCTCTTTAAGAAACAACAATTCTTGGCATAAATGGTACATTCATAAACAGTAGAGCAGTAAACTCTCGTTCCGTGTGTTAAAAGAGTGTAAGTTTAGTATCATCAGCACCACTAACATCCTAACAAGGAAGTGTAACTTCAGTTGATAATTGCCAATATGATCGGGTCTAAAGTTAGTGTTCAGATTGTAAAGCATTAGTTGGTTTACCTTAGGGAGGGATCTTGAAGGACAACAGGCCAGTAAAGAACTTGACAACTACGAAGATGAATAGTATTCCACAAATTCCTGAAAACCTTTTGTAGCATCAAGTACAGGGATTGATAACAACATTTTTGGAACAGAACAATCATGATATAGAGAAATGTTAATGCTGAAGCCAAAAATACCCCCATGCAGTTCCATGATGCTTGTAATAAGATATCAAATCTGAACAAACAAGTAGCAAGATAAGAGCAGAATAAAGCAGTAGAACACCGAAGAAAAAAGGATGATGCTTACACAGGTTCTAAGAAGAAATGAGTTCGAGAGAGCTTTGGCAGATATTCCTGAGTGATAGGAAGCCTAGCCGCACTTGAACAATTAAGAGCCAAAACAATTGGACCCTTCAAGCAAAATGTGAATTGTTTTAGCAGATTATCTAAAGAAAAAAGCAATAGAATACATCCACTCACATACCAAATCAAGAACTGGTGGTTTCTTCTGTAGATCAGTAATCCAATTTGGCTTCCTAGAGGAAGCGTTCAACTTATGAGGTGCATCCACACCAAGAGAAAAATGGTTTATGCCAATGGTAGGAACATCATATAGTATGACCTAAAATAATTTAGAAGAGTGTAAGAGGCGTAATAAAAACTAGGGGAAAATCCATTTTATTTTAGAAGAGTGAAAGAGGCCTAATAAAAACTAGGGAAAATCCCTTTAACTCCTCGAACAATTCACTTTGTCTGTTTCACCCCTGAACAAAATTATGGTCCACTCTACTTCCCCGAACAATTCAAGTCGGTGCAATATACCCCCTAGTGAAGTTTGTCCTATTTGTTTCTCGATATACAAGTTGAACGAAGCTCAAATTTTGCCTGAGAATAGGTGACACAAGCAACCTATATTACAGTACTAACAATATTTTTTGAGCAAATTCCTTCTAAACCACCAGAAGCTATAGAGTTCCCTTATCAACCATTAAAACTTTTAAGTTCCCTTCTCAACCATCGGTTTAGATTTTTCTATCCCTTATAAACCACTTTCATTACTTAGTACAAGTTAAACGTCTGTTATGTAATGGTGGAAATGACTAGTTTACCCGTCAAGATGGAACGAACAGTTGAGGCGTTAAGTAGGTTATAAAACAAACAATTTTGCATTGTTTCTAATACATGTTTCAGATTTTGAGGATTTTCAAATAGGCTTTAGAATTGGAGGAAAAAATAAAAATTGTTATTGGAACACATGGATTTTGGATAGTGATGGCTAACCAATAGTAAAATGATCAATACGTGAAAAAAATAACATTCAGAAAGTGTTTAACCATAGCATTTCACTGTACATTGGTTTGTAAGGGATAGAAAAATATAAACCAATGGTTGAGAAGGGAACTTGTGATTTTTTATGGTTCATAAGGGAACTTTATAGCTTTGGATGGTTGAGAAGGAATTTGCTCATATTTTTTAACATTATTTGTATGTATTATTAATTTCTATTGAACTATGAAAATAATATTAAAAAAATACACTGTACTTATCTTAAACTAGTTTATTGTGTCAACTATCATCATGCAAATTTAAGGGGGTATATGTATATTGCACCAAATTGGATTGTTTGGGGGGAATAAATCGAGGAAAAATATTATCCAGGGGATCCAATGGGATTTATTTCAAAAAACGGGGGTCCAACAGACAGTGTGAACTATTTGGGGGAGTAAAATGTTTTTTTCCTAAAAGGGACACAATATCATAATGATTTAGAAGGTGAAACAGTGGTAATAACTTACATACGTGGCAATGATTCACTTTGATCTTGTGGCCATGAAGATACAAGTGGCAGAGCACTGGAATCTGATTCAGGTTCCTCTTAAAGCTATGTTCCGAGTCGCTAGAGAAATGTATCCATGAATCCTCTTTAACTGCAGACTTTCTATAAGTATCCAGAAAACCATCTAACACGCTGGAAATGCATACGCATTTCCTGTCATCACAAGTTGGGCGTTGGTCCTCAGTCAGAAATGATCCACTCATATTTTTTTTGCTTGCACTGAAATTCTCTTTTTGCACAAATTGTGCATTGTAAGAATGTTGTTCTTGTTTACTGCAGCAGTCTTCTTCCAATTCTCTTGGGTTATGCATAACACAATCCCCGAGAATGATGAATGTTGCAGATTCTTGCAGGCTTACTGGCATCCTCTTATTCGAGGAAAAGAGGGTACTCTGACATGAGAGACAAAATTAAGCAAGGAAAACTATGAAAAGTAAAAGCGACTAAGAAAGGCAGCTACAATCTTTTTTTTCAGATTATTAGAAGTTATATTAATATACAAGCAAAATAAAGTATGCACCTTCATAATCCCACAAGCAAGTAAAAGGAATATCCAGATACAAATAATTTATAAGGTAATTTTTTTTTCTACATGACAATGAAAAGTCTGCAGCTGTGAGAAGGGACTTTAACCAAAACCTTAGGCAACTAAGGTGAACAAACATAGTCAGAATGCATAATAGAGACAGGAACAAAAATTCAAAAACAGTCTGCACTGGCATCAGTATCCATAAAAGAAAGAGACATATGAGGAGTCCCACTTTCCTTTTTTTTCCCTTTGAGTGGATCGAGGACAATCAGAGTTGTTGATTCCAGTCAGAGGGACTCGTAGTTAAAGTGGAGCATTAATCAAGACGTTTTTTGTGACAAATATTTATAGGTATGAAATCATGTCAAAATGTTCCTATGCTTTTTCCTACAGAACATCCAAACGACATTTCTTGCACAATCCCTGTGTTTCTCAATCCTCTATTGTACATGAGCATTCCAATCCAATTCCTGTGCTTTTTCCTATTCTTACATTTTTGCAATCCTATATTACAAAGAAGTCCTAAGTCCAGAATACTCTTCACTTCTCCCATCCAACACTGCTGGAATCCACTAAAGTCACCAATGCCACTCCCATTTACCACTTTGTACGCTCTCCTAGTGAAAGATCAGTGGTGAAGACGAAACTGAAAATGTTGGGTAAGTTTCGGCAGTGGAAGAGGCCAAATCAACCTTGCTTAGTCACATATTGAGGGCAAATTGGACGGGGAGAGAACAACTAAAACCTAAGCAGCTACCTCGGGTTTTTTGAAAGTATGTTTTCTCCTCCTCTGCATAGAGGTGTGCAAAAATGACAGTTAGGACCTACACATTTCCAAGTGACATCTGGAGAATAAAATTAGGGCCCTTAGTTTTCCAAACATAAGTGTAATGAACACAGTGGAAGGTTGTACAAATTGTTCGAGTGTGATCATTTATTTTTTATAACATTTTAGTTGGAAAAACGTGCGCAAGCTACAATCGGGTCACAAGGCATGATTACGGCGATCACGGCTAGTCTCTAGAGTCTAGAACATACAACATGATTCTGCTAAAATGGCAGTGGAATTATTCCTTAAAACAAAAATCTGATGTTCTAATCCCAAAATGTCTCTTTCCATTGGACTTTTGATAACTCAAAGCAGGATAAAGCAGTTACAACTTATTATCAGTATGCTGACCTGTAGGGCGTCGAGCGTGGTAAATGCCCGCAAGATCTGATCCTGGGGGACAGCCGCAGAGACGACGGCGTCGAGGGAGCCGGCACCGGTGAAGAGCCACCCGAAAAGGATGTGCGCCACGGAACCGGAGCTCTGCTCGAGCTGCGGCTGCCGGCGCGGCCACCAGATCCTGCACCGCTCAATGGCCATCTATCGCTCAAGTGAATTCGAGCCTGGCCGGAGGAAATCCGCAGCTGTCCGACACAAGGGAAAGAAAGATGGTTTGGAATTGGTGGAGGGCGAAGGAATCCGTCCAAGTAAGCAAGGTAGGGCTTTCAAAAAAGTAAGCAAGGTAGGTTTTTTACCAGCGAAAAGAGCAAATCAATCCGCGTCTGGGCGGATCTCCGAGGAGCGCCGCCGTCGCTGGAGTCGGTGCTCGGCTCTGAGCTGCATCGGAGGGTGTGAATTTTGGTTCTTTTCTGATGGGAAGTGACGCCGGTGCGTGTCGTCAGCTCAGGGAGGGAGGGGAGGCTGACATTTGTCGCTTGATCCTTTGTTTACCTTCTGACCTCTGCTGGTTACGGATGGTTGAAAGGATGGGGATTACGATTCCACCTTGTGACAGATTAACCTCAAAATTATGTAATGAGTCCCATCTTTGCCTAGTTTTACTGAGACCGATGCAACGACAGGTGACCTGTAGGAACACATGCCGTTTGAAAATTCCATCAGTAGATTTCTGCACCTTCGACCTGGGAATCACTGTTGTCAACTGTTTTGGGAATTGAAAATTCCGTTAACGACCTGTGAGTCACGCGACACGAGTCCGCCGCGCTCGCTTGCTCCTTGTTTATCTTCTGATCATCATCTCTCTACCCCGCCGGTCTGTGGCCGCAACTCTCCCATTCTCTCTCTATTCTGCCACGTCTCCCTTATTATCCCGCCAGCGCGTCAAACTCGCGGACTAGACCCCGTCGGCGCCGCGAGAGTCAGGCCATGGCGCAGCACTGCCGTGGCCACGTGGCGCATTGCCTCGGCGGCATCCTCGCCCGCCGCGGCGCCGCCACCGTCGCCGTCTCCGCCTCTCGCCGGCTGACCGGCGCGGAGCTCGTGGACGGCGTGCGGGGGCTGGCCGCCGGCCTCGCGGCGCGCGGGGTGCGCCCCGGCGACGTCGTCGCCGTCGTCGCGTTCAACAGGTTCGCCTCTCCCACCGGCACGAACCATCCATCCATCCATCTCTCAGGAGCTCGCTCTCTGCCGAATTCACCGAACGCCTTCCACGTTTTGCAGCGTCGAGTACATGGAGCTGCTCCTGGCCGTCGCCTACGCCGGCGCAACCATCGCCCCCTCAACTACCGTTGGGTGAGCACCACCGTCCCTTTCTCACCTCGTGATTAATCAGCACGTGCAGAATCAACAGCGTACCAGTATCTTTCTTGTGAACGGTCCAGAGCTTCGAGGAGGCGGCACACGCGCTGCAGCTCGTGCAGCCGTCCGTGCTGATCTTCGACGGCAGGTTCAGCTCCTGGGCGCTCCGGCTGACGGAGAGCAAGATTCTGCCATCCGTTGCTCTCTACCTTGTCCTGGGGCACCCTTCCAGGACCAGCCACGCCGCCAACTGTAAGATTACGCTGCTCACTGTGTACATGTGCAAAACAAATTGGAGCGTTCAACCCGTTCAAGTTTGACGGTTTCCAGTGTTATTATGGGCGACACCTACTAGTATTTTTGCAATTTTTTTTACTCCGCAATGTATTTCAGTTGTACCAGTTGAGCACATCAAGAAGACGGTGAGTGAAACTGCAGCGATTACGCCCGTCTCGGCTCCGAATGGCGTCGCTTTGATTTGCTTCACATCTGGTAATTAGCCCCTCTCCCCTTACTGCTTCGTGTTTTTTCTTCTTAGTTGGTTCATTCTGTATTCAACTTTGAGTATAGTTGCTGCACCTTTGATGAAAGTACAGACATTTGGATTGATACTCGAGTTGATAGTTCACGGGATAATTTGATTCAGGCACTACTGGACGGCCAAAGGGCGTTGCAATAAGCCACACGTCTTTGATCATACAATCCCTAGCGAAGATTGCCATTGTTGGCTACGGTGAGGACGATGTATGCTTTCCGGCTCCAAGTTTAGCTGCATTAATTGTTTCTCTTGAAAAACAGCATCGAAGACTTTGTAGTCCACAATTGCCGTTGTCATTTGAATGTAACTCCACTTTGTTTCAGAAGAACCTATTAACAAGCTTTAATGTGTTTGATGGACTGCAGGTCTACCTACACACAGCTCCATCGTGCCATATTGGAGGGATTTCCTCGTGCATGGCTATTCTGATGGCTGGAGGCTGTCATGTCCTGATACCGAAATTTGACACTAAATTAGCGTTTGACGCCATCCGAGAGCACCGAGTGACTTCTTTCATTACGGTACCAGCAATCATGGCTGACCTATTGTCTTATGCTCGGTATGTGAGTGCTACAGTTATATGAAAGTTTAGGACGGCATAACTTTTTGGTCCCTGGTGGTTAATTTGTTGCCAGTTTATAAATCAGAAAACAGAGGATATCGGACTGTGGGGTGACAGTGAACAAGATTCTCAACGGCGGCGGCGGATTGTCAGATGATCTGATAAATGGAGCTTCTCAATTATTTCCTCATGCTGCTATTTTCTCAGCTTATGGTACAGCCACTTCATTCCACCTTGCTTTATTTACCATTTCTGAATAATGAGAAGCAAATTAATACTTGCAAACAATAAACATCAGTATCCTGCAATGAACTGTGATGGACGCATTTTTCTTTCAACATGAAGTCTAGAATCGTGCTGCTAACTCCTGTACATTGAGTGAATAGGGATGACCGAGGCATGTTCATCGCTGACATTCATGGCTCTCAACAAACCAGAGCTCCAAGAACCCAAGAACCAAGCAGGCAGCTATCACGGGGGAGTCTGTGTTGGCAAACCGGCACCGCATGTCGAGATACAGATAGGCATAGATGGTAACAGCCATAATTCCTCACGAACTGGAAACATCTTAACTAGAGGCTTGCATACAATGGTTGGGTACTGGGTGAACAACAAGGTCATTTCATCGGATTCTGTATGGAATGGATGGCTTGACACTGGTGACACTGGATGGATGGACAAATCCGGTAATCTGTGGCTGATGGGGCGGCAAAAGGGGCGCATCAAAAGTGGAGGTGAAAATGTATACCCAGAAGAGGTAGTTTGCTCCAAAACTATTGAAAATTTGTCGTGGTCGATATATATCAATGGCAAAGATATTTAACACAATAACACCTCAATTGTTCAGGTAGAATTGATACTTTCTCAGCACCCAGGAGTAGCTAAAGTTGTAGTGGTCGGTGTGCCCGATAATCGTCTTGGGGAGAAAGTTATTGCCTGCGTGATCATCAGGGATGACTGGAAGTGGGTTGATGGAAGAGCTGAGAATCAAGGGGAAGGCAACGAGGTTTCTGGACAGATCCTTCGGGATCATTGCAGAATGAAAAATTTGAGCAGGTTATTCTCTCAGAAACATGCCATTGCAGAATAGACTATGCAACTGTTTAAGGCCATGATTCTTATCCTCATTCAATGAGTACCAGTGACTGAATGAACTTTCCGTGTAACAGATTTAAGGTGCCAAGGTCATATTATCTGTGGAGGAAGCCATTTCCAGTGACCAGCACAGGAAAAATCAGAAGAGAGGAGTTGAAGAGGGAAATCTTAGCAAACATGCAACTGCCCAGCAACTTGTAGCCTCGATCGGCCAGTGGTATTAGGACGTACTAAGGGATCTTCCCACCCGGCCCAAAACACAACATAAATCGGCAAATAACACTGATCGTGTGGCCAGTAGAAGAAGGCCTTCTAGTGGCACGCACAGAAGTTCCCTTATTTTCTTGTTATTTTATAAGAGTTCAGGTCTGTTATTGATCCGGGCACATTGCCTTGTTTAGGTGGTTCTGATTTTCTGAGCCTAGGATGCGAGAGATTCTGTAAATGTGGGCTGCTTTTTAACAACTGATGAAGCCTTATTTCTTCACAATTATGCAGCCTTATTTTTTACTATTTTATGAAATTTCTGACATGAAGTGAGCTCCTCATTTTGTAATCTGATTCCAGTTTAACCTGACAATGATAATAACTCATACTAATAAACTGGAAAAATGACGTCTCCAGTCTCCACAACGGAAAAAACAGAAGGCTGTGTTTTCGCCTATTGGGCTGGCCCACCAGAGGTAAATGGATATTTGGGCTGAAGGCCGTGTTTTCGACTATTGGGCTGGCCCACCAGAGGTAAATGGATATTTGGGCTGCGGTCACGGACCAGGCTGCAAAAGAGAGGAGGTTACAAGTCAGCGGCCGGCTGTGGAACCACCGCACCAGCATCGGCGCGGCCACCCGGCAGCACGCAAACGGCGGCGGGCGAAAAGGAAGGCGGGGGACAAAGGCGGCTGCTTTCGCTTTCTACCTCCGTGCCACCCACACCACTGGCGGCACCAACTGCGGTAGCCAAGAAAGGTGTGGCATGATTCGTCATCGCAGCTTCTTCTTTCCCCTTTCCGCTGTTGTAGCTTCGGGATTCCTCGCCTTGCCCGGCTGGATTGCTGCCCTGTTGCCTGCTTAATGGATTAGATGTATTGAGCTCTGTTCTTGGTGGTGATGGCCTTGCTCAGATTCTTCGCTGTGATTATTGGGATTTGTTATCAACTCTTGTTCTTAATCCAGGCATAACTTAATTAGACCTCATATGAGAATCAGTCTCGGGGGTGGATGGGGAGCTATTTCGGTTGTTTTTCATTTGGTTCTTGTTTGCTTGCCTAATTTAGCTAGGCTCATTTGAAGTGACGTGGCATGCCTCTATATTTGGACTACAGTCCATGTCCCTTTCTGGGTTAGCATTAGCCAGATGTTCTTCCATTCCATTCTGTTGTTTAGGTGTGGTCACCTAGACGACTGGCTCCCATGTCATTAATAGCCGTGCTTTTTTACAGTAGTTGATTCTAGAGATGTGTAATCTCCTAGTTACGTTTTCTTTAACTGTTAAAGTTTGGGATGATACAATTAATTTTTTGCTTGATACTAATGTTAGATGTGATTTATTTAGTAAAAATGAGGATGCAACCCTGCCCATAAGTGTTTACTGATTTTGCAAGGGTAGTAACATGCTTTCTTTTGTGTCTATATTGCTGTTTCACTGCAGAGTCCAACATGGCGTTGAGTTTGGATGCGCCACCGATTGATATTAATGGAAGTGACACAGTTGACACTGAAAATATGGCCTTCCTTGATGATATTGATTCTTTGGTGGATGAAGTGAATACTGCTCTTCATATTCAAAGATCTATGACTGCTGCTGTCCTCAAAGGAATTTTAAGTGATGTGCAACAAAAAGCGAATCAGCGGATTGCTTCCAAGGACTCAGAGATAGCTTTGCTGGACCAAAAGCTGAAGCAACTGGAAAATGGCTGCCTAAGTTTTCCTGAGGGTCGGGATAAGAGATATGATGAATTTCATAGTATTCGCCAACAGCTTGATTCCATTTCAAAATCGCTCTTGAATTCTGAATGGGGCCTTTCAGGATCGCATCATAACTCTGAAGGTTCAGAAGATGTGAATAAGCAGAGAGGCAAGGAACAGTCTTCTAGAGGCGGTATGCCTGACGGAAATAGTTGTAAAGCATCCAACAATGATGTTTTTGGAGACCCATTACTTCTGAAGCATATGGATAATGAGGGTCTAATAGCGCATTTTAATAAAGCAATGAATGAGATGAAAAGGTATCATGATTCTGTTGTGCATGAGAAGACAGAAGAGATATTCAAACTGAAGCGCCAACTCCTAAAGAATGAAGGGCCTACCCCCTGGCATTTACGAAACAATAAAGAACTTGAGCAAATGAGGAAGAAAATCGAGGAAGTCATCCCAAAGCTGGATATACTCCTCATGGAGAGCAAAAGACCCATTGTTCGCATTAAGTCAGATGCATTTGTTGGTCAACAAGACAAGAGCAATATAGTAGATTCTGATATCAAGCAGCTACATGGCAGATCAACTAATGATGACGGGGAACATTGCTCTATTCTGACTCAGACTTTGCATTCTTCATTCATAGAGGCAGATTATGGAAAGCATATTGCAAAGCTTGAATCTGATATTGAAGATGCCAGAACTGCAGGCACCATCAGAGAAGAGGTCGAAAAGATGGTCATAAAAGAGTTTATGGGTGAACTAACTTTAAGATTGCATGGTCATGAGATGGCGCATGCTATGAGGCAGGAAGTTTGCTCAATAATTCAGAATGAGGCTATAGCTCAAGCAATGTCAAATGTTGATTCTTTGCTGTCGAAGTGCAATACAAGAAAGGATTTTGCTGAGGAGGAGTCTCTACAAAAGGAAAAGATTGAGAAACTGAAGCTTATTGTGGATAAATTTACTGCAGTAGTGAATGAAAAGGAGGAGTTTTTGTTGCAGCTTGGACTGGGGACAGTAGAGGCCCGTGTGGCTTCAATGTGCCGTGAACTTGATTTTCTTAGAGATAAATTGGGAAAGCAAGATATCTTCATATCTGAAAAGTGCAGGGAATTTGATAGTGTTGTCAGCAGATTAGAACAAGCCATGCAGCATGTTCAGCACAATGCTATCACATTGAGTGAGTTGAATGATAGATTTAGAACCACTTCAGATTCTCTAAAGCAGCTGGAGAAGCAAAATCAAGTTCTACATACTGTCATTGAAGAAAAAGAGAAGACACTAACATCTGTCCTTTCCAAGGACAAGGAGTTCCACGAATTCAAGGAACATGTTGTTGAATCTATGAGAAAGTTTGAAGAGTTCATTACAGGTCAACAATCAATTGTTGCAAATAAAGTTCAGCATACTGAATCAAGGTGCTTTTGCTTACATTCATCTGGGACTTAGTTATTCTAATCAAATGAGCTGATTTTCTTATTATTACTTTGTCTTTGTTATTGTTTGGTCTGAATATTGGCGCTTTAATTCTCGATGTCTAGACTATTTAATCTTCTAATTCATATTTTACAGGTTTTATTTTTTGAAAGAACAATGTAAGCACCTTACAAAAGAAGGTAATCTTTTAAGAAAGAAGGCGCTGCGATACAAAGAGATATCTGAGGCTAGAGGCTCCAATCTTCAGAAAGCTGAACTAGAGGTAATGACTCAGCTTCACTTTATCTACCTACCTGCAAACTGTAACAAGTTTATAAACTAGGCTGCATCTGAAAAAGATAGAATAAGCTGTGTAGTGAGTAGTAACCAATGAGGTCAAGTTTCTCATATTAGCTACATGATAGGGTGTAAGGATTAAGGGTGAAACACAATTGATTTTTTTTCTTCTTTTACTTGGTCTTCAGGTGGATTTACTTGGTGATGAGGTTGAGGCCTTAACAAATCTTCTTGCAAAAATCTATATTGCACTCGACCATTATTCTCCAGTCTTGCAGCACTATACTGGTGTAAGTTTTATTTTGAGCATTGTATCGTATTTTTGGCATTATTTGTTTATTTGCTGCTTCTGCTTTTCCAACGCAAAACCTAAAAGTTCTAGTAAACCTGTCAGTTTGTCATTGGAGTATATGTTTCCTCGTCCTACCATAACGAAAATAAGTAAGTCTTAGGTGACCAAATGCTGATTTAGCAGAAATCTCAGTAAAATCTTATTAAGTTGTTATTATTATGTTATGCACATCAGCACATGTTGTCTGTAGTTTTGGCAATAGTTAATTGATTTGTGACATGTACCTATATGCATGTTGTGTCTAGTCAGTGTTCCATGGTATGCCAGTTCCACTATGTCATACTAGCTATTACTATTTTCTGTATCTTAAGAGTGACCTTTCTGCTCTGTATTAACTTAAGTATCTCTGTCACAGGTTATGGAGACCTTGAACATGATGAAGAAGCATATTGGCATGCCAAAGTAAAATGCTTCTAGCCTTCTATGCTTTGGCATCAGGTGGTCAATGTAAACCATAACTATGGTATTCTCGGCTTGACAACATGCTTCAAGAGTTGTAGTAGTGGAGATAACTTTTGCAGATGGATGCTAAGCTTTTCATGTTGATTTTTTGGATAAGTTGCAGAGCGGCTTGCTTCCTTTATAGCAGTAGTCTTGGAAGACTTTGACCACTATGTAAATGACCCAACCCTAGCTATTAGTTCTTGTTTGGTCTTTTCGTGGCATTGTTTGTCATCGGCTGTCCTGGGTTGCAGAGGTGTACTGTTGTAACATGGACCAACTTGAATGAGCACGAGTGGTAGCTTTGAAATTCGAAATATGAATTGTTAGGTCCTTGTGCCAAGTGGTTAAATGTGTATGCTATTTGCAGATTAGTGTGATCATCTGTGGCTACATCTGATGACATTTATATGCCCCAAGATATGGTTTGGATTCAGATCCTTAAAAGTACATACTCCATACTATCAATAATTGACAGTTTTGAAACTTGATATGAAAAAAGTTTGCTGTTATGAACGTGTTATACTGTCAAAGTAGAATTTGCCCCTGAATGCACATATAAAAATCATCAATGGTACACATACAATTTTTCCTTCCAAACATACAACAAAACACAAAGGATACGAGTCATAATCAAAGTTCAACAAGTTGCCTACTTACATCAGAAATATTATGTTCCCGCTGCCTTACCATGCACAAAATTATTCTTTTGCATCCATCCGTAATTTATATTTACACAGCAGCAGCCTAGACGCTGAATGTATCTTTGGAGCCAAATCATCAATGTACAATCGGTATCATCCCACACCGCAAAATTAATTTCCGTTTTCTAGTTTCAATCCTTTGTTATGATGGCTCCAGGCTAGTAAGGCCGCTCCAATTGCTGGTTCTACCTGAAAAGCCATGCCACTTCTTTTTAGCTTCACGAGGTGTTTAAGAGGAGGGTTAGATCTATTCACGTCTTTCAAAACACCTATCACAATATGTACACATTTAAATGCAACTATGTTACATATATCGGTATCATTTAAAATTAAGTGACGTAAACGGTACTACATCTTGGGCTCATGCCTAGCACCAAAAGCAATTTTTTAGATCAACGTTTGAAATTACTAGAAAACCGATAATTTCTAATTGCAGAAAACAACCATAATGCGAATTGTTCAAATCTTAAATTGAGTGTCTCCAGAAAATGAACTTCGGAACAGGTTATACAGCAAATATACCAACCTCAGGTCGAATAGGATGAACACCTGGGAAGACCTTGGAAATACATTTTACAACCTTTCCGCTGATATTCCATTTCTTATTGCCTTCCAGGACTCCACCAACCAAAACAAGTGGAAACTGGTCTTTTCCATCTGCAGCGAGTAAAAAGTCACCTTCAGATGTGGTACCTAACAGTGCCTATTTCTGTTAGCAACAAAAATATGGATATAAAAGGCATCATGCCACCTCTGTGCACTCTGAAAACTGGTTGGACCTGGCCCGTAAACCTGACTTCCGAATCTTAAATTGACTTGTGCCAAGCACCAAATTTGGGACACAATAGGACACCTACAAGAGCACGGCTGCTCGCTTACTGCAGCAAACCTAAACATCTGCTCTATGCTTTAGTCTCAAGTGACACAAGTTATACAACAACAGGCTGACATGCAGAAAATGGCCAGATTAGGCCGAAAGAACTTTTGGCACAGAAATGATAGATTATTCTTCGCTTGACATCCCTTTATGAGTATAACTTGGCTTTTATGACCTGAGCCTATATATGCATAATCTGCCTGAAAGGGCGAAACTCAATCAAGGGAACTAGACAATCCCTACTTTCCAACCAGTTGTGCGTAGCAGCGCACAATAAGTTGCACCATATGAGGTACAACACCAATTACCAACCAGTGCTACTATATTGGTGCAATTATACAATTTTTCCATTTGAATAATAAAAAATGAGACGGCCTAAAGATAAAGGGCATTACCTTCACCACATAATCTAAGGCGCCGAATAACAGCTATAACAGTATCAGCCAACTCTTGCACTGAATCATGCAAAATTTTGTTAGCTACTTCATCACCATCTTCAGCAGAAGATACTACTTCAGGTACAAGTGCTGCAATGCGAGCCCAAGATGGATCTGCATATGTCCACCTATGCCAGATACAAGAGTCACAATTAAGTACAGGATTCCATATATCAGTGGTTCTATCAGATAAAGCTCTGAATATTTCATGACATTTGAGGAAGCAGCAAAGAGATTACTTCATTATGAAATACTAACCAAATCTACTATAGACAGAAAATACGTCATGTTGGATGTAAGAAGCACAGTGCGTCATAAGGATGAATGGAAAGAAAAAAGACAAGAGTACTAGCCATGATAATTACAATATTGCCTAATTCCAAAAGCATGGTTTAGATTAGTTAAATTGATAAACCATAATGCACCTGCAATTGTCGTAAAAGACGGTACTGCACATATTGACACAAATGTGATATTCTTCAATAATATTGGGTACTGCAGGACATGGAATGAAAAAAAACTCCACTTACCCAATCAACTCATCAGGTGATGAAAGTTGAAGCTTCCTAAGGATCTCTCCTGTAAGACTAGTTTGTGGTCCACGACCATCGTGGGCTTTTATTACAGCTGTCAAGGCCTGTGCAGCAATGCCATATCCACTGCATTAATGTACACAGGTCACCTATATTTTCCTTTGTCACAGTAGAATCATAGTAACAGATTTCATAACAGAAAACCATTTTTAGACTAGCCCTCATTTAACGAAAGATTAAAAGATGTTTAAGTTTCAAGAATATAAGGACACCTCTGAGAAGCTACCACATCAGATTCATTCACGTAACAGGTTAGAAGTTTTAAATGAGTGATCAGCACATCCTGCTATGTCCTGTTCTAGCTAAACATTCTCACATTAGATAAAAAAATTTGTCTCACGAAATATATGACATTCTGATTCTCATGTTATTAATCAGATTGTAAAATTTTGAAGAAAGAACATAGGACACAATGAAGTACTTATATCTATTCTATTCTAATAAACAGGAATCCTGTAGGAAAATGATTTTTCAACATCAAACAATTTGGTTATATTGAGGATCATGTAACACATAATGTAACTCACCTACCCCAGTCGCCCAAAACTGGCCCGGCACCAGCTGCTCTTGCTTCTTTTCCATCTTCAGTAACTCCATAGGCAATGCATCCAGTGCCCGCAATCAACACACATCCATGTAGCCTTCCCATTGTACCACTAGCCAGAGCTGCCACTGCGTCGTTTTCCACATAAAACTTTGTATGGCCAGGGAACAGGTCTCTGGAGGACCAACAAGGGACACTTAGAGTAGTAAAAGGGAAGAAATTTACTAGTAGTAAAACAGAAGATATTGCACTAATTCATTGTCCACAAGATAGCACCTAAGGTTTGGTGCAATGAACAGACAAATGGCAATTAACTACTATTTTGTGTAATAAAGTTTTGATTCAAAATTATATCAGCAGCACTTTCAATACCCCATGACATCACAAATGCACAAAAGGATTGGTTCAACCATCCGAGCACCCATTAAATAGTTATAGTACAGGTGCTTTAATAAACCTTTTTGAATACATTAGATTAATTCATTTGACTACTAACAGTGTAACAAATTCCTTGTGGGGAAATGGATTTAATCCAGTAGATAGGGAAAAAAACATACCGGATCCAATCAAGCATCTTCTGCTGATCAGAAGGATGGTTAACTCCAGACACTGCTAAACAAACTGCACGTACAGCTGAATGATCGGTGCTGGCTAATGCAAGAGCTTGTTTCATGATCTGTTCTAGAGTTTCCAATGCAGCGCTTTCTGATAAAGGAAGACAAAATGTCAGGGCGCCTTTGAGAAAAGACCTCTAGCATATGTTATATATACCATGGCAAGGGAAAAGAATTATGTACAGCTTAAAGATATTCCTATTAAACATAGGGGCACTATTCAGTGGTGAACATGAGGCTACACAAATGCAATTGCCAACACAAGACATGTGCACATAAAATTTACCGGACTACTCCAATGGCATCATAATTAGCAGGGTTGCAATATTTTCTCTTCAGTAACTTCATCAAATCATTAAAACTTAGCAAACCATAGAGCTGATAACAAGCACGACAAACAAGAGAATTGTACGTTGTTAACTGAGAATGAGCAGAAGTTTATTTACAATAACAAGAGAACTGAATATACAGGAGCACAGTTATGCAAACAATTGATCAATTTGACAGAAAACTCGCAACTAATGCCAAGATCTAGTATTTCCTGTGAGCCTCAAGTTCACCGCACACGGTACTTGACTAATTGACCGCAACTACGCAGCACCTGCGGCATTCCATGACACCGAAATCCCCCAAATTCGGCGGGGAAACCAATCATCAGCATCCAAGATCCAATTCTTATCGCGAGGCACGCACGGAGCACCCCACGAATAAGCACGCTCCTCGCGCGAGGCGATTACCTCCGACGGAGTTGCGGTTGGAGCAGCCGGCGACGGCGCGGGAGAGCACGGGGACGGCGCCGGGCGACTGCGGCGGCGGCATTGCGGCCGGCAGGCAGACGCAGACGGTGGTGGTGGTGCCGCCGTCCACGCCCAGAATCACGCCGCCCTCCCCGGCGGCCGTCGCCGGCGAGTCACCGTTCTCGTAGCCGCCCATCTCGGTCTTGCTTCGTCTCTTGCTCTCTTCTCGGGTTGCGCGAGATAGAATGGAGTCAAAGTGTTGCGAGGAGATTTTTTTTCCTCGCCCGATCAACGAATATCTGTGCTCCTGCTCCTAATCTATGGTTAGCATGCGTTAAACGTCCCAACGGCAATTGATTGTGCCGTTTAGCTTAGCTGCGAAGAATGGCTTCTTTGCCGAGGATAGAAAGAAACGACGACAAACCAAACACAAGACCTCTTTTTTAATCTGGAATCCGATTCTCCTACAACACAATGCGTTGAATTAGCCCCAGCCCTTACCCGATTTTTGTACCTACTAGTGACGTGCTTCGAGTTTGTGCTAGGCCAGCATTTTTTTTAAAAATAATAATATATATATTGTGTTTGTCATTTGCTATAAACCAGGTTTGATTCTGCCATGGATTGTTAGCATTATGAAACTTTCGTTTGTTAGATCATTCGTCTTATTTAAAATATAATATAATAAATATTTAATAATTCTCAAATCTTTTTTATAATAAATAAGTTATAATAAAATATTTGATAATTTTTTTAAAAAAAATAATAAGAGAACGGTCAAAAACAAAAAAGAATAATAACATTAACAATTTAAGAATAGAGAGAGTATTTTTTTTAGTCATTGCATTTTTTTCCAAATATGTTATTCCACAAAAATAGGGATCGAGGTTGCAGGGAAGTTCATGGCTACATGACAGACCGTTGGTGTCCATGTTTAGTGGATGGGACTAACTACTGCAATCACAAAAAAGAACTATTTTAAAGGGTTCAAGACATTGAGTTTAAGTTCAATAGAATATGAAGAAGAATTACTAATGGGACATAGGATCTAATATTCGTGATATGTCGTGATAAGCATGTGTATTCTATAGCAATATTTACGATAAGATGTACACTGTGTTGAACATGCAACATTACCTCTCTCGATTGGGATGTATGATGCATTTTTTTGCATAGATAATTAGAAAGTGTAGGATTTATTATTTTTTGTAGATTATTGATGTATCCTTTTTATGCTTTTTTATTGTCTCAAGGTGCGACTTTATAAATATCATTATTTTACTTAATTAAAACAAATAAATTCAGATCACTAAATCTCCACCTTAGTATCTCTAAAAAACATGTAGCATCACCTAACTCAAAATGAATATATAATATGGATGTACTTCAATAATTAATAAGTTGAGGGTGGCTCGTCGTCACATTTCTTTGGAAATCTCTCCTCATCATATCGCATGCCAAGATGAATGTGTCGTTCTCACCAAGGTTTACAAAATCAATTGAACCATGAAAACCGGTTTCACAATTTTCACAAAAGCCCGGAAATATCGACCGATAAACTACCAAATATCAAGTTTTAGTTTCAAAGAAAAAATCAAGTTTTGAATTCAGACGAGATTTATATAATTAACCCGACCGGTTTACTACTCGGTTTATCGATTATCGCTCGATTTTGTCGGTTTATCATTAGGTTTTACGGTTTACAAACAATATTCAGTTTTTAAGAGAAATGATCGGTTTACGGTTCGGTTTTTATGATTTGCCTTCGATTTTCTCAATCTTCAATATTTTGAAATTCTTTAAAATTACAAAAATTTGAATTTTATTTGGACGAAAACCAGTTGTCTGCTCAAAGCCGACCGGACTGGATTTCGACCATGATTCTCACTTCTGAAACTGTTGTCTTTAACTGGCGGAGTGGCTAACGAGCAGCGAAGTTCGAGTGTTCGACCCGTCAGATGATCATTGAATGGTTCCCATCAATTTGCCTTTCTCAGTGCTCGTGAACCAGGGAAAGACATCTTCGTGGCTGCATCTTCGTCGCCATCGCGGGCTCCCCATGACCCCACCTGCTGGATTCAGTGTATATCCTCCACTCGTCAGATTTTTTGGAGAAAGATGCTGTTGGGAGCTTCTTCTTTTACATGCCGTGAACACAGGCCTGAAAATATGAAAACCTACTTTTCTGTGCTATAATAATGCGGTGAGGATGTTCATCAGTACAGTATATCTTTACCTTTCCGTGCTGTAATAATCCCGTGCACGTGAAAATCTGAGGTAGTAGTAAACTTCTATTCTCTCCTCTCCTCTGTAAATGCAGTAAGCAGTACTTACTCTGAATGCCAGTCGGTTTGTCTGAACGTTCACAACTCTGATAAATTCAATGCCTTCATGCCACAAGCGTTTTTCAGCCTGTATATGTTCTGAAACAAACATTGATGACACGAGTTTGATGTTACAAGAGGGATGGTAGCTGCTTGCAATCCCATGTACTACCACTTTATATTTCGTCATCAGTTTCAGTTCTATTCGTAGAAACGTGTAAAACTACCGCAAATTCTCTCTCTGAGGAAATACCTGCTCAGGTTTCTCTGTGCAGAAATCACAGTCTGTCTGTGATTTCTTCTTCCATTCTCTACTTATTGCAGTCTGCACAGCCTGTCTTGTCTGGGTATGCAGAACTCTGAATTGGATTGAATGCGTTCATGCCACAAGCGTTTTTCAGACTGATGAAGCTACTCCTATAGTCCTACCTTCAGTTCACTACTCCCACTCTACCAGTTTCTTCTTCCTCTTGGGTCGTCAGGCAACAACTCAACGTGTACCGCGTCTGCACCATTTGCAATCAAATCCCACAAGTTTGCTCGAGCAGTAAATTCATCATTTGTTTCTGTTTTCAAACGAGACCATTCGAATTTTGAGCTGCATTTCAGCACCAGAAAACACACACTGGAAACTTATAGCTGAATGAAATCAATCACCCACGTGTTCAGTTCATACACACAATCTCTGTCACAAGAGACGCATGACCGGCGCTTAACTCCGTCCAAGTCTCTGCCATGGCCGGAGGCGGAACCCGTGAATCGACGTCCACGTGTGCACCCGCGGGCCCCACTACCCCTCCACGTCGGCGCCAAGCCGGCCGGCCACGTTCGAATTCAAAAGCATCCTCCACGTGTATATAACAAGGCGGCGGTTGGTTCCGCTGGTCAGTTGCTTTGCTCCCCGTCTCCCTTCGCGCGCCGTCGCCGAGAGGGCTCGCGGGCCGGCCGGGGCGCGGGCAAGGCTAGGGTTTCGCGGCTCTGGGCCGCTCGACCGAGTCGAGGTGAGGCCATCCCCTCCCGCCTCTCCAATGCGCGTGGTGATCCCGGGGAAACGCCTCGCGGCCCGCCGCCGTGCTAACCGTCTTACTCTCCTGGGTGCGCGCGCCAGGTGCTCGACGGAATTCGAACCCCGCGCGCCGATGCCGAGCGGCGGGAGGCGGGGGCCGCCGTGGACGTCGCCGAGGAGCGCGGGCGGGCTGCCGCCGAGGTGGAGCCCGGGCGCGTCCACGCCGGGGGGCGCATCGGGCACGGGCTACGGCACGCCGCTCGTGAGCGGCGGCGGGTGGGGCGCGCGCGTGACGCCGCCTACGAGCGGGGGCGGGTGCGATCGGGTGACGCCGCCGGCGAGCGGGGAGGGCGCGGCCGCGTGACGCCGCCGTCCACCGGTGGGTGCTCCTCCCGGCCACCGAGGCCGCCGACGGCCCTCGATTCACCTTACGTGCGGGCCAAGCAGGCGCAGGTAATCCTGAATCTCCTGATCGCGCGTGTGTAGGATAGGTTGTGCAAGTGACTAGCTGAATTACATGGTAGTGCATTTTTTTGTGAAGAAATAGGTTGTGCGAATTGTAATCGCAGGCTGAAGAATAGTTGAAGAATAAATGAGATGTTATCTAACATGTTTTTACTGTTTATAGTGAGAGAAATGGATTATAGTTTCCTTAACTTCATGCCAAATTAAGGCCTGACTATTGGGACTTCAATGGTCCTCTGCGAACAGTATGAAAAGTCATTAACAGCGAGCTCTCCAATGTAAATATCAACCATATGAGATATTAACCCAAGTTCTGTACAATTACCCTGCAGTCTTTTTTGCACGTGCACACTCAATACCCAAGCCTGGCCTATTGTGCTGGGGGAAATGGGGTATAGTAGCCTTGAAGCATAATTTGGTTGTTTTACATCATTCACCATTGTATCAGTGTATCATGTAGCTGCAACAGAGACAGAATGAAGTAGTCTAGGCAATTTCGTGCAAGAATGTAGTTAGGATAAACTAACTTGACTAAAAGAATGCACTGGAGATATATAGGAATACGGGTTCCTGTTTTGTCCTTCAAAGTTTTTTAGGTTTGTTTCTATTACTTTCTGATACATTTACATTTTTCATGCTTCCTTTTTCTTTTCATTCCAGTTAATCGAAAAGGATCCAAACAAGGCAGTTCCATTGTTCTGGGCGGCTATAAACAGTGGTGACCGTATTGAGAGTGCATTGAAGGATATGGCCAATGCACTGAAACAAGCAAATAGGTCTGAAGAGGCCATTGAGGCAATACGATCTTTTCGTGATCGTTGCCCCTATGATGCTCAGGACTCCCTTGACAATATTCTTCTCGACCTATACAAGGTATTTTTGCCCTCTTTCACGAAACATCTTTGAGGTTTGATTATACTAATAGATATAGGGCACATTTAAAGTAGTGCACCGTCCAAAATGAATGGGCCATCTGTTAATAATCAGCTTAACATCAATAATTTCCATGTTGAACCAGAAATGTGGAAGGACAGAAGAGCAGATTGAAATGCTGACGATGAAGCTGAGAATTGTTGATGAGGAGTTAGCTTCGGGCCGTTGGAAAACAAAATTGTCTAAATCTCACGGAAGAGGAGTCTATCTCTCTCTGAGGGATGAAAAAGCAAGGTACTTGAGAATTTTTAAAAACTAGACCAAGGGGAGAGACGTCCCCTGGCATTTGTTTTTAAGATGAGCGGTGCTCGAACCCGGGCGGGCAGCAGCCCACCTGCCTCTGCTTGCTAGTCCACCCGCTAGAGCTTGGCGTATTTAAGAATTTTTATCTTGCAATATGACTTTTGACCTGTAAACACCGTCCTAAGTCTCTTGTTTCTGGTAAAGGTTGCTGGGAAACCTCGCATGGGCCTATATGCAGTCTGAAAATTATGAAGAAGCAGAAATGCTCTACAGGTACTTTCTTGAGCTCACTTTTCATTCACTTTTAGATGACTTGGATTCTCTTAAATGCTATGTTGTGCATGAACCTATAAAACCCTCCACAGCAAAAAGGGTATGCAGGACAATCTCAAATGTGTGCATTTGGTGTGCTGTCACACCTACCCTGTATATCAAAATAGAAACAAAATGCAACGAACTAACTATGGCTGCTATATTTATTTGACCCAGGCAAGCCCTTGCTATAGAAGCTGACTACAACAAAGAGTGTAACTTAGCCATCTGCTTGATGAAGACTGGAAAATTGGCTGAAGCTAAATACCTTCTTCAAGTTATACCTTACAACAGTGATGATGAAAGTCATGTGAAATCTCTTTCCCGGGCAACTGAAATGCTTAGGGAACTTGAGCTGCAGTCACTCCCTTCTCCCATAACTCAAGTGAAATGCAAAGAGTCACGGCTATTGCCTGATGTGGAAAAGTTTGAAGACCTACAGCCAGAAACACTAGCTACTCCATCAATTCAGCTGAAATACGAAGAACCTCATTTTTCAGTTACCACACAGAGAGAGAAGCATGAGGACTGCAATTCATGGCTTCCATCTCCCATAACTCAACTGAAGCGTGAAGAACCACACATCTTGGTCACTGCAGGTGGGGAGAAGAATGAAGATTCTGGGGAGTATCAAGATCTTTCTCGACTGTTCAACAATGCTGCTACACCTCAATCAGTACTGGAGAAACTACGAAAGCGGCTTGTTAAAGAGGCACCAAAACTTAGCACACATGATCAAATCCAGACTCTGGATCCAACTGAGTGCACACCAAACTCTAAGGGAATCACATATGGTAGTGAGAATCCTGTGCAGGAGAGGAAGCTATTGACAAAAGGTATTAAAAAATCATGGGCTGACATGGTGGATGAAGATGAACAACAATTTGCTGATGACAAAGTCTCGGCTGTGTTAGTGTGTGATGAAAAAATGCAGTTGGGTGACGAGAAGCCAACAATTGGTGTGGAACATACAGATCAAAATGAATACAGCGAGCATGGAAGTAAGCTGCAGCATAAGACACAATCATCCTGTGAAGGAAGTGGCACCCTCCAAAGACCGTTTGCTGGTGATCATCTACGTAGTTCTTCAGCTGGTTCATGGAGACACGGTGACTCCAAAATCTCCACAGACAAGAGCGTGAACTGGGAGCTTGTCAGGACTGCGCCGATGTGGAGGCACAATAAGGTACAAGATCACAGCAACCGAATCTTCCACAAGCCTAACACAGTTCATCTCAATGAGAATGCTTCAGCCACTAAGCAAGCACCATGGAGAAGCAGTGCGTCTCAGCGTGAGCTTTTTCCTGACTGTAAATCAAAGTGTGACAGATACGGCCCTGGTTTTGTGCCATTCCGTGATTATGACCACGCTCAGTGTTCCAGTCACACTGAGGCCACTCATCGTAGACATAATAACTCATCAGGTACAGGATCATGGAGGTCACAGAACCGCCTGCGTGTCTTCCAGGAAATCACAAATGAGATCAAGCAAGATGTTGCATAACTGGACCTGTGTTCCCCACTGTTGATGTAACTTTCTTCAGTGGCACGTTCACGCTGCATATGAGATTGGTAGAGATAGTTTTTCATATACATTTTTTTCCTTTTTTCTCACTTGATTTCATCTTTGAGTAGAGGCAGCTCAAAGCAGATTATCACAACAAATCACTGAATTTTGCGATCGTACTCCAAGCTGGTTCATCATATCTGTATATATTTTCTGTATGACCAATGCGCCAAAGCATTTGTAAAAACTGGTGGTCTGATTATTGATTTTTCAAGTATTTGATGTCTTATGACACAGAATCTTTGCTTTACTCATTTCACATAAAAATTCATACTGTCTTACCATTCATGAATCCTTGTACTATTGTCACTACTGTTTAGCTGTTACTGCGTGGAACATCTGCCATTGGACATCCCTTGCACTATGTGCACCTGCAAGATCTGAGTGTTAGTTTCTCTCCGCCCACTGCAAGAACAAGCAGAATCAACATGGGGATATGCTGGAGGGGGCACGAAAGTAAACGTTTTGTGTGCCCGGCGTGCCATGTTCCATCAGCCAGATTAGCTGTTTTTTGCAATGCTAATGCACCCTAAAGAAAGATTTATGATGTTTTTAGTTTTTACGCTCCTGTCTAGTTTCATGACTAATTTGCACCACACACAATTTAATGTCACCGTTACCACCGATGCTATGACTCTTTTTTACATAAAATTGCTAACTGAGCAAACCTTTTTTTTTTCAAAAACGCATTAGAGCTGAGCTTCTTTTTATTAATATGAGAATAATGACCCAAAATACATGACATCCCCGCATCCTGGTCAGAGATGAGAGGCTGTTTTTATACAACTTACTAGGGATGAAAGCAAAAATGATAATTATCGGTTAACCGAGGCTGAGGCTCGTTTTGGAGTTTTATCGACCGCGACACGTGGAATGATATTCCGAAGAAATGGAAATGAAAGTGGTAGTAATTCATGGAAGTGGTAATGAAAACAATTTTGCACTCTTCTATCGTTTCCGCAAATTTCCATTTTAATGTAAAACTTACCGCAAATAATTTCCGTATTTTACTAATAGACAATCACTTCAAATGGCAAGTAGTAATACTGATCTCAAATAAATGGTAAATTTTGGTGCAAAAATCTTGCTTCCTTCCAATCTATGGACCTCTTTTTCCATCTATGCATGCGTGTAATATTGCTTTCCTAAAAAAACTCCTTAATTAACTTTCAGAAGGCAAGGAAAGGAAAATTGAAATTTTGGAACCATTTTTTATTTATATTTAGACATATCATTATATTACCACATATATTCAATTACTATAACATATATTTTAGAGTAAATTTCACAAAACCCTAGATTTTATGATCCTTTTATCACAAAACCCTAGGTATTATGGTCTGTGTCACATAACCTCGGGTTTTTTTGGTCATATTGTTTCACATAACTCCACCCCATCAAAGTAGTATGAATATTAGAGGTGGATTTAACTTTCATGTTGGAAGATAACTTGTCATATATTCGACTTGATGATTTCATTGATTAAATTGATTGGAATACATGTGTCATGCAAGTATAAACTTAGAATCCATAAATTATATTCATTGTTAATTCTTGATAGAGGTGGGGTTTTGTGAAACGATATGACCATAAAACCTGTGGTTATGTGACACAAGCAATAATATCTGGGTTTCTGTGACACAAGGACCACAAAACATGGGGTTTTATGAATTTACTCTATATTTTATCACTGCAACACCTTGGGATCACATTTTCGATTGTTAATACCGATTTCTGATCGATACCGCCTATTTTAATTGCAATAATTTCACTTTCGACATTTCCGTAATTGTCGTTTCTGATTTTGCTTTTGAAGAAAAATACAAAAGTGAAAACAATTTAGGCTTATTTTAATCGTTTCCGTACCGCTTTCATCCCTACAACTTACACATGCTGAGCGCACCTAGACCTTACACATGCTAGCTGGGATGCTTGTAGCCCTTGCCAAACACCACAGGTGGTGTTCATCCTTCAGTGATCTCATGACCTCATCGACTCTCAGATTGATCCCCTCAAATACACAAGCATTGCAGTGTTTCTAAAGACTCCATGCTCCCAGGATTATCAAGGAGTTGGTCACTTTTTGTCAGTCTTTGACACCACCACTCTGCGAAGGAGTCATCTGCTCTCGGGGCATGTTGTAGTGCAGCATACCGAGAGGTGCTAGCATGCGGATGTTGATGTCCCTTGCTACCAAGACGGTCTGCTGTCCATTCCTGATCGCAAGCCAAATAAACAAATTACATTTAGCAGGTGCCTCGTACCTCCAAACATGGTGATCCTCATTAGTTAGAACGAGAGCCCAATTGGACAATCCAGCCATAGTGATTCCACATCACAGCGACCTAAATTAAAAGGAATTGAGGCACTGAAATGGAAATCCACCAAGCATCACTGCCGCACTGGTCATGGCGGGCGAGGCCAAGTGTTTGTGGAGCATGGCTGGAGCGAAAGCGCTCACAGCCCTTTCCGCTTATGGTCGGGTCGTTCCTGGATAAACTGGTGTTGGCCACACATGTAATAACTATATGAATTTGGGGTTTGTGTGTGTTGTATCCTAACATGTTCTATTAATGAAATGATACACAACTCTCCAACGTGTTCGAGGGGGAAAAAAAGGCACTGCAATGATAACTCAGCATTTGGCTAGATGCATTCCAAAAACAAACCACTTTTCTTAATGAAACCAGACTTGATCCTCACATTAACTCTCCTCCACAGACAATATGATTCAGACTGATTGGAGGCGCCAACACTAAATCACATTAACATATCTTCAGAAGAAAGCTGTCGACCAGGACACTTTCACTGAAACCAGAGCACCATTATCGAAAAAGTACGTCTTTTCCTCATTACCATGAAGAGTTGACTTAAAGGCAAGAGGAGCTTTTCCCTCTTTGAAGTCAATAAGAAAGTTGTCCCCGATTCGCATAGCTGCTATAAAATATTGTGCAAGCTTCCCAACCGAGCTAATGATGCCGTCAAATTCACAATTTTTATCAATTAAGGAATACAGATGCTTCCCAACAGTAGTATATCCACACATTTGTATACTGAACCTGCCTTGAGGTACTTCCAAGAAGTCGAGCTGAATAGTTGCTTCGACACCATTTCTAAACATAATCATATCAAAAACTGCACATCCAAATGGACCCTTCATAGTGCATCTAAAGAATGTGTCAAAATAAACCCGACCCTCAACTAACTCCATGCAACCGTCAACAAGAGTCTTGTCGTCTTTATCATCCCCAATTGTTTTCATTCTGATATCAACTTCAATTAGGCAATCAAATTTCATAGACATGCCTCTTTTAGGGCTCAATAGCCGGATATGGCCATCGGCCTAAAATTTTACCCAAAAAAGAGAGTATTATCATAAATGATGAATAAATTTCATAACTTGCACAGATTGACTAAGTGCATAAATATAATAAAATCCTATCAAAGATATACACACACTTAGCACCTAGGTAACTTGAATCTCTTTTACGAGTTTTCATTTAAATTTATAGTTTGGTAACTATAAATTATTCCTCAAGTTTTGTCAACGTATATCTAACTAAACATAACAAATGATATCCAGGAAATTTTCCCGTGTAATGAAAATTGCTTAATTCCAACAAAGCATTAACATCAAACCAAAGGTGCAGATTACTTACAAGACTAATCTCAAGTGGGTTTTCTCGAGGTCGATTGAAAAGATAATTACGAAAATTGTCCTCATCATCACGGACAGCAACAATCCCATACACCTCAACTGGACTAATCAGATCCACTAGGGAGGATTGCAACTTCATATTGAAAATTTGTAGAATAGGGGTTGGTTCATGAAAACATGGATTCCCATCCAGAGCTTCACAATGAGTGTAACGCATCGGCGGCAGTTTAGCTAGAGCAAACGGATATAAAAAAGATAATGTCAGCAAGAAATTAGTTCAGAATTTCAGATTATCATGTAAAATAAATATGCTCAATCATACTCAAAAATGCAAATATTGATAGATGTGACACCATCATATAAGAGAAAACATTCACAGGAATGGAAGATTTGCCATAAAACCACTCACTTAACTACATATGCTTGCACAATTTATTACAAACTACACTTTTGGCACACGCACCATCAACTTAGTTGTTGTCCATCAAGCTGATTATGTATGTCAAATAGGTCACACGTAACATGTGTTTGACTTGCGCAAGTAACTTATTAAAAATAACAATAAAGCTAGATTAAACATTACAAAACCATAGATAGTTTGAAAACCATATATTAAACATCACAAAACCATATATTAAACTGTCGCAAAACTACTATTTAAATAATGGTATCACAAGCTATGGATTCAATGTATACTTGTAAAGACAGCTACATATTTAGTGAATCATATCAGAAACAATAGACTCTGTGAGAAATGTAAGCCAACTTTTTCTATGTAAAATCTTTAGTTTCATGATACTCAAGCGAACTAAACATGTAGCTCTGCTTAAATCTTTCTGAGAGGTATCCTTATTATATATGTAGTTTTGTGATTGTAAAATTTAGTACAAGTTAATAAATAATAACATTGTGACCATTTGAGTAAAAAATTTGTAGTATTTTTATATCAATAAAATGTCATTCAATAATAAATAGTGTAAACAAGTCTATCTTTGAGATATCCTTTTGCACATTGATGAATCTTTTAAAGGAATACTCTCATGATTATGCGTGCCTAACTATTTGTGCACTGATACTTGCCACAATTTTATTTAATACTAATAAAGATTAAAATATTAGATAGTCATTAACCAGCGTAGACCTTTAGGAATAACAAAATAAGTAGTGGAAGATAAGCTAGTGTACTAGAATTCATGAGTGGGATATAGGAATGAAACACTTACTTTCACAAAGTTTATCCATGCGATAGTATCCATGCCAAACTCCATCACCAACATGCCTCAAGTCTCTTGTGCATTGAGGTAGTAGATGGCAGTTAACGCAATTTTCAGGTTCAGATGGAATACCAAACGAGGCTTTAATCAGTTTTAATCTTTCTTCATGTTCCATGGGACCAAGTTGTTCAAAAAATTGTATCACTGATAGCGACAAAAGATATATCAATTAATATTCAACAATGATTCAATGAATATATAATTACTTGATACCATCATATAAAAAAATGGTAAATGAGGTCCCCGTTCTAGCAACAATCTAGGCCGATGACATTAATAAAAAGATAATTAAAGAGTTCATGGAAATAGCCTCTTCTAGAAATGCAGGCAAAAGCTGCGTACAAAAAACACACGTGGCCCCGTGCAAGAGGGAGATACATGCACCAGGCTGCCCTTTAAATAATTAACGAGTTAAAAGGAGCATGCTGAAACTTTCGCATAAAACACTAGCACTCCCCTTTCATCAACAATCAAGTAGGCATCTAACCAAATTCACCACTAGTTTTAAGATGATTCATTACTATCAAAGAAACCTAAAGTAGCATCGGCAAATGCAGTAATATAATTCAGGTGGTGCTTTTTGGCACACGTGAATTTCACACGAAACCCAAAACCTTGTGCAATTTGTGTGTTCTAAACAAGACCTAACATGAATACACTATATAACAGATGATTTACTGTGCACAAAAAGGTGTCAGATGTCGTACCATCTTCAGCTTTAAGACTTCCATCACCAGCGTGATCACTAAGCACCTCATGTTCTTCAGTGGACAAAAGTTGAAACTCATTTTCAGCATTTACCAGCCCAGGTACGTAATTTTCCTCATCAGTCAATCCAGGTTGAAGCGCATTAGCCATTGTGCGAGAAGGGACCCAAGGTTGTTATTGACAGCACCAACACTTATCCTCCAAAATCTTGTATGCGCTGAAAAAAAGAAAAATCGTGTAAATAGATGGGATTGGTTACACTTTTTAGAGGAAACTTTTGTTTTGATGAAGGAAACGCATAGTGGGATACACACTGGTACCAGCAAATCGAACCACGGTTGAACCATTCTAGCAGTGAATGGAGCATATAAAAAAACGAGAGTATCTATATCTATCTATGTAGCATTCTGGCCGACGTGGCCGGCCTCCGTGCGCGCCACGCCGTTTCCGGCCGGCGTGGCAGCAGCCCGCGGCGGCCACGTCGCCGCCTCCACGTCCGTGACCCGCGTCGGTCGAGGGCCGCCTGGGCCGGCACGGCCCGACGAGGGGCGTCGATTCGCGAGGCCTCCTTCGTCCTCGCCGGATCGGAGGCCACGGCGGCGACGCGCGGCCGGGGGATAAGAGGGAGGGGGCAGCGCCGGGGGAGAGAGGGAGGGGGCGCCGTCGCGAGCGCGGGGTGAGGGAGGGGTGGCGCGGTGGGGACCTACTGCCGGAGGAGGACGGACGGCGCGGGCGGGGTGGCGGCGAGGCGAGTCGAGGACCCGTCAGGCCGCGACTGATTGGAATTAGGATCCGTAAAACCGGTCCCTCTTCCCACATATTTAAATGGTATTTAAAATTATTAAATAATAATAATAATTTTGACAGTGAAAGAAAAGGGAGCAACGGAGAGAAAGACCTAAGTACAATCGTACTGGACCGGCGGTAGATCTGACGGCGCACCACAATAAGGAAACACTAGGTATCGATTTACGCGGGAGGTTTCTCGGAGGCGCGACTCTGGGCCCTGACTTATATGGCAATAGGACTCGATCTTGACTCGTACCCGGGTGAACGGGAATCTTGACTGAATTCCAATTGAAATTTTCCAATAGACTAGTATGTGTCCATGGAAACTAAATTTCTCGATCTTGACTCGTACTAGGTAAACGGGAAACTTCATTGAATTCCAATTAAAATTTTCCAATAAACTATGCACCGTTGGAAACTAAATTCAGTCACTAAGGGTGTGTTTGGTTGAGTCGTGCATCGTGAAAAAAGCTCATTGTGAAATGTAAATGTGAAAAAGCAATTGTGGGTTATGAAGTCATGAGAAAGTCTGAAAGCCGTTTGGTAAAACAAATTGTGGCTTTTCAAAATTTACTCGTGAGACCCTACTTATCATCATATATACCATCATATATACGTACATATATACATACAAATACATGTATAATACATTTTATATTTATATATTTATTTATATTGTATATATAATATAACATATATACATGTATATAAATAAATATATAAATATATATACATATACATATGAATAAAAAAAATATACATTTGAAATATATGTATAATATATTTTTAATTTATATATTTATTTGTATCATATATATATAATATAACATATATATACATGTATATAAATAATAGATAAATATATATATGTATATATAGAAATAAAAATATATATTTATACATATAAACATATATATTACATGTATATATACATACATATACATATGTAGGTAATTTTTTCAAACTTGTGAAAGCCAAAGCCGGAAAAAGCACCTCCACACCGCTTTCGAAATGAACTAGCAAAAAGCTGCTTTTGGCTTTGGCTTTTGTTGACAATCAACTCCTTTGGTTAGGCTACTGGCTTTTTGAAAAGCCAAAGCCAAAAAAGCCCAACCAAACACACCCTAAGTATATGGGAACTCTATCTAGGGTAGTGAATCACACACAGGGACATGGAAGAAATCGCAGAAAGTGGTGCTCACAGGAGGTCGGGGTGGATCCTCCCAACTTCCCTCGGATGTTGTTGAATTCCTACGTCTTCCCCTTTGCAGGAGGGATGGCGGCGGCCGGTGGACTTTACATATCTTAGTATTTGATCACAAAACAGGTGTGAAATCAGAGCAAGGCCGTTGGCTTTTCAAGATAAAATGAAATAAAATTAAAATAAAAACAGAGCAAAGCTGTTGGCATGGTCGAACAAGACCACGTGGCGCAGGGTCAAGCATTGGGTTGCTTGCGTCGGCCTCGACAAGTACTCTAGTTTCTCCCTTCCTTTTCAATTTGTCTATGTGCACTATGCTGCCAGGAGATTTTCTCTCTATCTCTCTGCCTTAAATGCAAAAGCATAGTCAAAGCTGTCATCCCACTTGCCCAATATCTCACCAAGAGCTAGTTGTTTGCTATTGTAAACAACCCAACAAGATAGCTTGATTGGGTACTTCTCTTGAAGCTTCTTTGGGCTCTGTTCGTTTCCAGGCACTAAAGCCTTCTAGCGCTAAAATTTAGTGGCCTGGTAGCCAAATTGGCCACTAAACTTTAGTGGCAAAGTCTTTAGGGCCTCAAGAGGCTCGAAAAAGGTCTTAAAACTTCTGTTGTTCCACGAGACACCGTGGGTCCCACCATCGTCGCCCTACTCCTTTGCCTCCCGACGCGACATCCGTCTCCTCCCGACCGGCATCCGCCTCCTCCTCACGCCTCCGCCTCCGCCTCGATCGGACGGGGGGGAGCTCCATAAGGTGAGGGACAGCTCGATCCGGTGAGGTGGAGCTCGATCCGCCGCATCCACCTTCGCCTCGCACTTGCGCGCCGCCGCCTCCGCCTCGATCCGCACCGTGCCGCCGCCTCGCCTTCCCCTCCGCTCGAGCACCGCCCCTTCGCATGCACGCCACAGCCTCCCCTCGCACATCGTCGTCTTCGCTCCAGCGCCTCCTCCGCCTCGATCCACGTGTCATCGCCTCCGCCTCCACTCGCACGCCGCCCCTCTGCACAAGCGCCGTCTCCGCTCAAGCGCCACCGCATGCGTGCCGCCTCTCGCTTGCAAGACTTGCCCCGAACACCCCACACTAAAATTTTGTCCACTAAAGTTTTGCCCACTAAACTTCACCACTAAATTTTAAGGGCACTAAAGAGGAACCGAATAGGCCATTTGTTAAAGTTGTTGGCCCAAGGTTAGGATCATCCCTTAGACACCACTCTGTCTCTAACCCAAAACTGGTTTGCCATGTAATTGTCCGCCATGTTTCTAGTGCTTTTGCAATAATGCTTGTAGGGTATCTTCTTAATCTGTAAAAAATGAAGTAAATATCAAAAAAATATTTTCATCGTATCATGTACAAAGAAAATGTAAACACCGTAATCAAATGTAATCGAGAAAGTTATGAAAAAATATGGCTTTACCTGCCAAGTCTTCCCATCCTGCACCTATGATGCATGTATTCTCCATTTACACTTATTAGTCTTGTAATGCCCTCTATACCTCCTTGATTCACTGTAATCAGCTGCAATTTCAAGCTCATTTAGTATAGCATATTGCCTAATTCCTTGCTTGAATGCAACACCGTCCTCAAATGTCACACCTACTTCAATTGTGGGGTTTTCTAAGTCCGTAACATGGTGAACAACACGACAACCCAACTCATCATCAACTTCACGAGTGGCTCGATCTTCATCATCAGAATCAAGAATGTGTTCAAATGCACTGCCATCATTATGAGAAACCAAATCACCATGGAAGGCCTTCTCTCACACCAACGTACTCTATTTCTGCATGTTCACCCCGAGGATCTTCATTGGCAGCAGTAGGAAGGTGTGTTGCATCTGTAGTGGGAGTGCTACCATCCTGGATTAGGTACATCCGGATTTGCTTCATCAATGGTTGTAGGTGGGTCACAATTCACACGAGTGGTTTCGGAGGGATCAACATGTTGTTGCTAACATTCTTCTACACCTAGAGGATATGTGACAAGCATGTCGTCTCATTGTCATGAAGACTAGATAGCATGCTACTATCAGCGTGACTAATTTGGCAGTTAATCACAAAAACAAATAATGAAAGCCTCCTTATCTCCCAATACATGGCAAATGCAGCAAGCAGTGTAGAATCGAGTCAATCTCCTTATATTGCCCAACAATCTTGTCCCAATAGGTCACTACCAATTTCTGCGTCAAGTCATTCTTGATCTCATCCTCCACACTAGCATACAAATCCATCCATGACATAGTATCCTTGTCTACAACCCAACTAATATCCCCGGCATCATGCAAAACTGCCCTAATCATATCAACAAATTGCTCATAAGGTGAAATGCGAATTGCTACTCTACAAGCGGACTCACGATCCATCCTAACGAGAAAATGTTGAAAAATAGTTAACACGATAGGATAAACGATGAAAAACAGATAACATTGAACCAATTCAATTCATGAAGGCATGCCAACTAGGCTAATCCATGGACTCATGCACTGAAATTAGTTCAACAAGTTAACAAGGAACATAAGAAAGCTACAAAATGGACTCACCCGGCAGGAACCCATTCCAGGCTCAACGACGACTTGGGCGAATCGATGCTCCCGAGCCGTCCCACCCCTTGTCGTGGTGTCCCCTTCGATTGATTCCATTGAGATCTCCCCTTAATGCACCATGTCCTCGCGACGACCAGGGACACGGGAAGATGCACGACCAACTCTGGTGGTGGCGGACGGGAGGCGGCGGCGACGGACGGGAGCTAGGGTTCTTTGTGTTTGACCGGAGCAAGGACCGTCGCTGGTTTGGATGGGGATAACGTGGGGATAAGACATGGGCAATTTTGTCATTAATAAATTATTCTCTCTCCCTTCCGGTCGTAAAACATATTCTAATCGAGTACGATGTCTTGCATGTAAAACAACAATTTCACGAGTGTCCGCGGACAAAAACAGCAAATACGGTGTCCGTCACATAAAATCGCGTTTTCGTAGTGTCCCATAGACAAAAATCCCTTTACAAATAGGTCTCTAAAAATTATATTTCCAGAATATGATATATTCAATCATGCCAATCAATTAGCACCGACACAAAAGGTCATGTCAAACTAACTGGCGAGGTGAAATGTCACATTAGACAACATTCTTAAATCAAGTCTATTTTATTACATTTTATTTTGTCATGACAGTTAGCTTAACTGACATAATCATATACATGTGTCACGTTAAACTGAAACTAGCAGGACTCCCCGTGCGTTGAGTTGAGGGATAGAAAACCGTTTTAAGAACTATGATATTCTTATTTAACTTAAGAAATAAATATGTAAATATTGTTGGAGGAAAGAAATTATGTTAGTGTTAAAATAATTTGGTTGATTTGTGGTTAGCAACGGAGACAATGAATCTTCAGACATACATGTTGTGTCTAAAAAGAAACATAGGATTAGAAGGGCGTATAAATTGTTTCCTCTGCCTAGTACCAAAAAGGGGTATAGTAGCAGTACTGCAGTGTTAATAAGATTCCTTTTCCGCAAAGAAAAAAAATGTTATGATCCAAACCAAACAAAAAAAATGTTGTGAAACAAAAGCAACTCCGTGGCTCATTACATGGCACAATGGTAATAATAAGAAACCAAAATGTCACTATTGAAGGTATCTATTTTTTTAGTATTAGTGTTCACCCAATTAAATGACAATAATGCAAAAGAATAAACATTTATCATCGTGAACATACAAAAATAACTTGATAGTAGAAGAAAAGGTAACATTCAGAACTAACTCTGTTATCTTTTATTACACCAAATGAGTACATGCAAAATTTAGAAGCCTGCAACAAAGCAAAATAATTGGAAAGCTGATTCAATGCTGCAAAGAAATATACATGGATAATTATTAAAAAAACAACTAACCGGTAAGAATACATACTCCACTCGCATGAGATCTTTCAAAAATTGATTAGTCGTTTACTGCAAAGAATATCAACAATGGAATAAAGAAAAATAACTAAATAATCTTGTTACGGTTGATTTAGTCATGACCAAACATTCAAACCTTGTAGGAAAAGAGATCGATGCTAACTAACCAAGTCAAAAGAAAAAGTTGCATATCCTTTAGGGGTGAAAATATAAGCTTATACTAAATCAAGCTGATGAACACTACCCACGACTCTTTAAAAAATAAGAGAGAAAAATAACAGCCCTATTTGCAAAGAGGCATTGATTTGGAGGACCAAAGCAAACATATCCAGTAGGAGGTGCACCTGCGGTGATAGAAATGCCTTGCGGCAGTTGTTGTGAGGAGTATGAGGCCCAGGAAGCAGAGTTAGCGCGGCAGCAGTTCTCCTTCGAAGAGGATCTTGGATGAGTGATTTATATGAATGAAAGCAAGGAGGTGTCGTACATTCTCCATAGATGAAAAATAAATATATTGCATACATTCATGCCTGTGGAAGAGAACGGCTCCATGAATAACCAGGGGGTTAGTGCAAGACAATAAATGGATATATTCAGAGTGAAAGTTGATTAGATAGCCAGAGGGTTAATGCCTTCTGCATGCAAAGAATCTTCTCTTGTGCGTTTCATCTCTTGTACCATAGGCAGGCAATGCTGGTTGAAGTTTTGTTACATGTGAGTGGTGTTGTTCGGGGGTGAAGGAGGTCAAGAGATGGACGGATGGATTGGGTTCCAAGACATAATCTAACAGTGCAAAAGTAAAAGATGATGTGGCTAGCTAGAGTTGAGAGAAATAGGAGTTAATGAGTCTTAGTGGGTTGCATCTTTTAAAGATACGTAGATATGTACTATATCTATAAATATAGATATCAGTGGGTTACTTGTATGATATTAGTTGCAAAAAGGATAAAGAGAAACATAGATGAACAACAATTTTAGGTGATGGCAAAACATTGGCGGTGTTTGTGTGAGAAAAAAATGCGGTTGGATAATAATCTACATATAGTCTTCAGCTGGTTCATGGAGATAAGGTGACTCTGTCCAAAATCTGGACGGAGTGAATTTGGGAGCTTGTCAGGACCGCGCCGATGTGGAGGAACAGTAAGGTACAGCAGCCACAGGCTCATCTCAATGAGAATGCTTCAGGCTCTGAAGCGCCATGGAGAAGCAGTGCGTCGTCTCAGCGTGAGCATTTTCCTGACTGCAAATGAAAGAGTGTGTTCCAGTCACAGCGAGGCCACTCGTGGTAGACATAATAACTCGTCAGGTACAGGATCATGGAGGCCGCAGAGCCGTCTGCGTGTCTTCCAGGAAATCAGAAACGAGATCAGGCAAACTGCTGCACGACGGGACCTGTATTCCCCACTGTTGATACATTTTCCTTATTATGACCAATGCGACAAAGCATCTGTAAAAACTGGTGGTCAGGTTATCGATTTCTCCTCACAGTACTTGCTGTGTTATGGCACAGAGAATCTTTTGCTTCACTTATTAGTATTTCACATAGAAATGCGCACAGTGCCTCACCATTGATGAATCCTTGTGGCCTTGTCACTACTGTTTAGCTGTTACTGCATGGTTGCATCTGCCATTGGACATCTCCTGCACGATGTGCTGCGAGATCTGAGTGCGCTCGCTCGCCCCTCTGCAGGAACAAGCAATGTCACCTGCATCTGCATAGTGCTCACCCCTGTGGCATTTTCTACCTTGTCTACACACCCGGGCCTGGCGGATTCCGCCCCGCTGCCTGCCTGAGAGAGTACTACTGCTAACATGGTGGCTGTCCTTGGGGGCAGCAATGGCTGGCCGGCAGCCTTGAGCTTCGTCTGCCCTGACACCGGCCCCCGTGCCGAGGTGGTGCGCGGCCAGCTCAGCCGCCGCGACGAGTAGTGCCTTGTCGGCACGTGAGGATGCCGGCACGTTGGTGCGCGACGACAAGGATGCCGGCGAGCCTCGCCGTCGCGCAGGGCTTGGCGTGGAACAATAATTCTGGTTCAAGATTGTTGGATTCATATATACAGAAGGCATCTACATGTACATCTACATGCTCAATGGCCATCTTCTGAAACCCTGTCTTTTTATCTATGACATACTCGGAGACAGTGGTGGCGTTACATCGCTGTTCCTCTTTCTGTTAATTACTACTGATGGGCCGGGGAGCTCACCGTGTGGTCGTCAGTAACAATGCATACGTGTGCACGGATAGGCTTGCACAGTGCATATGATCGGTACACAACATCTGATGTATCATAACTATTAACGAGATATAAACTGTTGCAGCCTGCAGGCCTAGCTAGCTGGTCAAGTGATTGTACACCGACCATTACCTGAATCATCTGCAGCTTGCTTTTTCAGGGCCGCTACTATATGGGCAACTGTTCAACGGCATCAATCATGTCATGCATCTTCCCCAGTTAATTTATGGAAAGGTAGAGAGAGGGGAAGAGGATGTGGAACGGCACATTTCACGTGTCCAATCTCTCTAACTGATTGGACCAAGAAGGGGTAAAACCAGACATCGAGATCCCATTTGATGGCATTCGAGGAAACCAGACTAATATCGAGTGACTTCCGATGTGGTGAAACAGCTTTCTGGAACGATTTGGAATGAATTCGGAGTTTCAGATGATCTAGATTTGGTTATATTTGATTGAATGTACAGACGTGGATCCAAACGCATTTATCCAGTAATATTACATATATGAACGTCACATGGAACTAATACATGGAACATCCAATACTTCAGTCTAACAGCTCTTCGAGCAGGGAAGGGGATCGACTCCCATTGTGCTGTCAGCTGGCTTCAAGCTAAACTGAACCTTCCGCTGACTTTTGTCTTTCAGAAATATAAAAAATCAGTAAAATTAGTGGCATAGTAATAAGTGGTTAGGAAAAAGATGTAACTCATATTAGCAACTGAATGCTTTCAGATATAAACTTCCATTAACATCAGAGAAACTAATATAGGAAGAATGGAGTTGAAACTATCTAGAGAAATTTCATTATACAAGAAGTAGGTCATATAGTTGAAAAAGATAATTGTACACTTTCAACAAGGTTTTAAACCAAGCTATGCCAAAGAAAGATGTCAAACATATACAACTATACATTTTCTTTGCGATTGTATACAACTATACATACTATTGCCCATCACCAAGTCGGAGTTTAAATTCACCCATCTCAAAAAGAAAAAGTCGGAGTTTAAATGCCAAGAGAGAAAACGGATACATATGGGCAATATAGTAACTATGCCAAAGAAAGATGTCAAACATATACAACTATACATTTTCTTTGCGATTGTATACAACTATAC
>JAUNZO010002198.1:0-83371 GCA_031894775.1 Chloris gayana
CTATTGCCCATCACCAAGTCGGAGTTTAAATTCACCCGTCTCAAAAAGAAAAAGTCGGAGTTTAAATGCCAAGAGAGAAAACGGATACATATGGGCAATATAGTAATTGGGCGAACAAGAGTAGCTTCCAAAATAATATGTAAAGCGAGAGAATGGGAGAAAGATGGAGTTGAGAAATAGGCGTGAGACATGCTTGGCTCCGTGCACGCCATCCATGGTAGGCAACCCTAGACATCAAGTTGTTGCTCTAGATGAGTGGCATACAGGGAGCCAGGCACATCTCAAAGCATCGTCACCTTTATGCTTCACAATATATGTATAGAAAACCTCAATGGCATTGCATGATGTCATAAAAATGTGATCTCCATCTCTCCTGTGTGCTAGCTAATTTGGTGAGAAAATGCATGGTAGAGAGGAAAAGGGAGGACGACGAGTGTTCCTTCATTCATGTTGTGGAGGGAGGGAAGGAAGTGATATTTATATAGACCCTGATGATATGCTGGAAGGAAGGTTCAGGACATACAAGCTATACAAAACGCAGGAAGCGAGAGTTAATGGACTGTCAAAGTAGGTCTAGCAACATTTACCAGTGGTAAAAGAAGAGGACTTCTCTACCATCGACCGAAGGCTGAGACCAGGCCAAAGCCCTTTGAAAAACAGCGGTGCCTGTTGTGGCACTCAATCCTGATTAGATTGCTCGCGCTCGTCCTCAATCCTAAAAAGCTGTTCAGACCAAATATGAGTAATCGGACTAACTTTGTGGAGGGGTATTTAATAAAATAGCACCCATGAGTCTACAATTTAAGCATATGAAAGTGCTCGGTTTAGTACCATGCATTGGATATTGATGATGAGCCTCACCTGTCAAATTAGTCTTTTGGGTTGAGGTGACTCAGGATCTTAGTTAGAGCTCCAGGTAGGTCTATCGTTCTGTAGATCCGTTTGATCTAGACCAGTGGCAGTAGCTCATGGCCACGACGAGCAGGGCCGCATTCTAACATGATATTGATGATGAGAGAGTCCAACTAATAAGGAGGAGGGAGCTTCGCCTATCATCCAAAACAAAAAAAATAACATTTTTAACGAAAGGATACATAAAAGGTTGCATTTGGTTTTGGGACAACATTTTACCATAGGCTAGATATACCCAGATTTCGAATCTTACCGTGCTCAAACCAAGTGTGTCTCCAGTGTCTAACGCTAAAAAAAAACAAGAAATTACATCAGAAGTGGTACAAGTCAAAATCAGGGATGCACAATGATACCACAATGTACTACCTTCGCTCCACAATACAAGCATTTCTAGAATCCTGAGGTAAAAATAGTAAAGCTGAGAAAGATCATATATACCCCTTATTTTACACTAGCTCATCAATTCCTTACCCGCCCACCAAACCATCAGATTTTGTCTTATCCCTAAGAATGCTTACATTATGGACAAATTTTTGAATGTTTCAAATGCTTACATTGTGGAATAGAGTGAGTACTATCCTATGCATACCATCTTTTAATTGGAGAAATACTTCAGTAAACACAAGGACACATCATCCAAAACGAAAAAAAACAACATTTTTAACCAAATGATACATGAAAGGTTGCGTTCGTTTTTGGGACATCATTTCACCATGTGCTAGATATACCCAGATTTTGAATCTTACCGTGCACGAACCAAGTGTGCCTCACCTGCAGTGTCTCACAGCTAAAAAAAACCAAGAAGTTACATTAGAAGTGGTACAAGTCAAAATCAGGGATGCACAGTGATACAACAACGTACTAGCATGTATGCATATCATCTTTTAATGGCCCCCGCCATCATTGTATCAATTGTACTGCTTCAATAGTCTCAATCTTGATTTCAGTTTGGTTGTCCTACCCACCAAAAAAAAAATAGTTCACATCGTTTCAGTGTGTGGCTATAAGACTAAGACGAAATGCTACTATGATCATGCAAATCATAAAATAAATTATGCATTCAGTGAGCAGGATAAGCAGATAAACATCAAAGAAATCAAGATAATTACAGTGGAAAATCAGATCGGGAGGTGATCACTAACAATCAGCATTTCCTCATTTTTTTCAGCCATCTTGGCAACTAAAGTATGCCAATGGTTGAGTTCCTTGTGTTAACTGCATGCGATATATTATTTCTCTGAGATATTAAAAGTTTCCTAGACAGGGATAAATAGGCAATTCAAAAAATTTCTACAAATTAAGACTCAATGTATGCACAGTTAAATACAAGAACTTATGCATAGTAGGGAGTTCTTACAGAATTTGAAATTTGTAGGAATTTAAATCTAAACAAGTTCTAACAAAATTTACTTGAATGAAAAGATTACAAAGGTCACCAACAAGCAGCTTTATGGATTACTTTAAGCTAGAAACAAGCACACGAGTAGATTGAGAGAATTTAAGCAAGAACACTAGGATGATGTAACACCCTAAAATTTTAAAACTTAAATCAAATTCAAAATTTACGATTAATTTAATTTTTAGGATTTACTTTGTGATTCACAAATTTTTGAAAACAAAATCTCATGAATAAATTAAACTAGAGAGGACATTTGACATTTTATGAATAATAAAATTTATCTTCAGACGTGGTTGCTTGTTTTAAATTTCTTTTAGTTTGTTTATGAGTGTTGTGCAAAATTTTAAAACACCAAAATTCGTTTGAATTCATCCCAAATCCAAATACCAAAATTCCAGGAAAAAGAAAAGGCTTTTTCCTTTTTTTTTTTTGGGCCAAAATCCTCTCTTTTCCTCCTTCCCAACCCAAACCAGCCAAGCCCATCCTCCTTTTTTCTCCCCTCCCCCTCGCGCGGCCCACAGGGCGTGCAGCCCACCTAGCCAGGGCGCGGCCCACCAGGAGCGCAGCCCACTAGGCACATGACCCGGGAGCGGGCGCCGCCGTACAACGACGGATGTCGTCGTTTTCCTCCTTCCGTCGCCACTCGCACGCGTCGACCTTGCAGCACTCGCCCGGACCCCCCATCCACCTCGCACCGCGTGCCACCTCCCTCGAGCCATTCCTTTCCCCGGGTCACGTCTCCCATGCTCTGCGACGAGCTCTCGTTAATGCACAAACGGTCCACCATTGGAGGCAAGCTCTTATCCCCGACGAGCTTTCGTGCTCCCCCGCCACTCCGCGCCTATAAAAGGGACGTGCCTCGCTCTCCTCTTCGCACCGGCATGAGTGCCCCCTTCTCTCCCCACCGAGCTGCCCACAATCCGAGTTTTCCCCGTATTCTCCCGAGCTCCATGGCCATAACCGTTCCTCCAAAATACTCCACATCCGAGCCACCTCCCCTCCTCCTTCCACTCGGACCGATGCGCAACGAGCTCCTCCACCAAGTCCTCCACTCACCGGCCTCTCTCCCCCTCTCCCCGGGCGTGCCCGCCAGCTCGGCTCGCCTCGAGGAATGAGACGACTCCTCCGTTATTTTACACTTTTGCACTTAGGCCCCTCCGTATCCACAAAATCCTCTCTCTCAACCCTCTAGTCCACGAAACACCACCCCCATAGACCCAGTCCATAGACCCGTGGACTTGGTCCACGAATTTCCGGAATAAAAAAGAAATCCAAAAATTCCAGAAAATCCTAGCAATTGCATTGTTATATTTAAGCCCCGACCTTCTTACGTATCATGTTTAGGTCCCTAGATTTTTATAGAAGACCCTCGAACTTTCTAGAAATTATCTTTTAGGTCCCTAACATTTTACAAAAAAGGTCCCTCCAAACTTTTATGTAATTACAAATACTTGAAACGTCCGAACCTCATATCTTTTGATCCGGAACTCCGTTTCGGGCGATTCTTACGCTCATGTGATCGTCCCAACATGAGGAATCATTTGCCATCCACCATAATCTCATCCCATCATAATACCCCCCCCCCTTCCCCCTTAATATCCCATCTCCACCATACAAACTGTTTTCACCGATCCTTTCACCGTTGAACTCCCGAGTTCCGGCATACCCAAACCTAAACCCTATAACCCGGATCTTGCCCTCCTAAACTCCGACCTACCAATGCTAGCCACTAGTATACACCAAACCTTCCGATGTAAATGGAGTTTTAATAGGAGCTTGATTGTTTTCTTATTTATGTTCTTTTCGCATTAGCTTCAAATATTATAGAGGTAGAGAATTTGAAGGAGACCCAAGCTGGAGACGATGCCCAATGGCCCAGGTCTCAAGACAGATTCCGACGCCAAGTAGAGTCGACGTGAGGCACGACTCCTAATGGATTTAGCGTTGTCGGGCAAGCTCTATCAATTCCTTATCATAATTGATTTTATTACCTTACTTATTCTCGCACCTATTTAGGAAGCTACTCTTATATGCATTAATCCTTGCAATTATTTTACTAGAGCTCGGTTGTTGTATGTTAATGTTCGAATCACTATAGATGTGAACATTAAACCCTTGTTTGTCCATAGACCACTAGATCAACCTAGATGTTATTGTTAACTATGTTAATGATAATATTGTGGTATCATGGTTAGGAACTGTTACTATCTATCATCTATACCCTGTTTATGAAAATGTGTGAAAATGAGTTTGGTGGTGTGTGTTCATGGGTGGGTGATTAGACCAACTCGTATTAAGATGAAGTTGGGTGGGAAAGTTACGACCGTGGGCGAAACTCCTAGTACTTGGTGTAGAGTACTTGATGTATAGGTGATGTCCATTTGTGACGGACGAGTGTTTGCCCTACCATATAAGGACCGGTTCTTTGGACCCTAAATTGGTGATTTAGTGTACAATCACGGAACCTGATATGGGCAGGATGGTGCACCAAACCTTGGGTTACGTAGCAAGAAGTTCCACCGGGTGTAGTAGATGACGGACGTCCAGGGATCGTTTATTTGGTGAAGTCCGAGTACTTGGCACATATATGATGGACGGTATGCTTGTGTCATATCCGTCGGATCCTCGGGCATTCCGGGTGGACTTGGGAGTGTGCCCGGTTGCGGTGGCAGCATTATGCGCTTACTTGCAAAGAGAGCATAGCTTGTGGGTAAAGTGTACCAACCTCCGTAGAGTGTATAAAACTATTTGGATGTCCGTTGTCATGGTATATTGACACACCAAACTTTAAACTCTCGTTGATTAGCCACAAATATTAAACCCTTGATGTGTGAGTGAGCGTCCTTGTGTCCGTGTTTTGGAAATGGTGTTGGCATTGGTTGCCGAGTTGTTATGACATTTGGTCAGAAGGCTCAACTAAAATTTTATGGGAACTGTCGAGATCGATGAATATCTCCCCCATGTCCGACCAACTAAAATTACCAAACTGTTTTCCTCTATAAAAACCCCATTAATTATGTAGTGAGCCTTGCATACGCGCTTTCTGCAAAACCCTTACCCAATCCTTGAGCACAACCCCAAATACATGTATATATACCCTTTGCTAGTGGTAGAGTTTGATGAGTACCTTATGTACTCACGATTTCTTCATTGTGGTTTTTAGTGGACAAACTTCGAAGAGATAAACACCGTTAAGTTTCGTCGTATGCTCAAGTTGCATGTGGATGATTGAAGTGATAAGTGTAAGTGATATGTTTCGTGCCCTTTTGTGATGCATACTTTGGATTGTTACTTAGCCTTGTTTGGTAAGTTCTTCATATTTCCTCGTATTTTAGTATTGTATGGATATGAGACTATCTATTTGTGTGTACCAATTATCGATCCGGGGATTGGCATAGGATGCACAGTACCCCTCCCCAAGAGGGGTGTTACGAGATGAACCCTAGAACATGAACAAAGAAAGAACAAGAACTAAAAGCACACGAAGACAATGATTTGTTCTCGTAGTTCCAGTCCAAAAAGGACTCCACGTCTCCGTTGAGAGGTCCACCAAGGACCGGGTCTCTATCAACCTTTTTTTCACTCAAGTGATCGCCAAGATCAAACTTGAGTTATCCACAAGAAATGGAGACAATGATTTGTTCCTGAAGTTCAAGTCAACAAAGGACTCTACATCTCCAATGAGAGGTCCACCAAGGACCATGTTTCTTTCAACCTTTTTCTCACTCAAGTGGTCGCCAAGATCGAACTTGAGTTCTCCATAAGAAAATCCCTTGCGGGATGGGTAATACAAACTTTCCGGGGCCTCACCACACAAGTGGGGAGCTCCCGAGCACCACTAATCATCTAGGAGGAAGCTCCAAGAGTAACAAATGCGAAACCAAGCCTTGGAAGTGCCTCAAATGCTCTTGGAAATTAATTTGGCTCTCTAAATCTTTCAATCATGCTCACTCACTAGCCCTAGCTCAAATATTGGAGTGGAATCCTTGGAGGGAGCGAGGGAGATGAGTTTTTGCTCTTGGGAGTGTGTTTTTCGTGGTGGAGAAGAGATTGTGGCCCGGGGTATAAACACTCAACCTCCAAAAACTAGCTATTATAGTGCTGAAACAACATTACCGGAACTTTCTAGTTTATGTAGGAACTTCCTGCGCAGAGTGGTTTTCTCGAAGCTAAGACAGGACTAGGAACTTTCTACATGGTATATGAGCTTCCTACGGTGAGTCTCGGTTTGGGCAAACTAAATCAAGCCAGGAACTTCCTACATGGTATAGGAGCTTCCTGCAGACGGTCTCGGTTTGAGGAAACTAAATCATGCCACGAACTTCCTACATGGTATAGGAGCTTCCTGCAGGCAATTTTGATTTGAGGTATTTTGGAACGTTTTTTAAGAGACTTTTTGACACTTTTAATGCAGTATTTCGCACCCCCTTGATAGTAAGGCATGCATATACTCAAGTTGGAAAAAAACTATTTTACATATGAGAAAAGGCTTCCGTACGGTGTCAAGTGATCGAGGGGGTGGGGTGGGGGCTTCACCATTCTTTTTCACTTTTTTGTATGTTTTGAACTGTCCACATGCTAAAAAATATCATTAGTACCCTAATTGGTTCATCATTAACTCACCAAAACCAACTAGGGGGCCTAGATGCACTTTCGAGATATATACATGTGCATATGGGCTAGGCTGGCCCAATATACACGCCAACACTCTCCTTTCGGATGGATGATAGATATATATCATTCTCCTCTTTCTTAAATAATTTGTTAGGCAATCTGCTACTTGAGCATATGAATTTACATATGTCAACTCTAACACACCACTATCTAGTTTCTCCTTGATGAAAAAATTGGTCTAACACACCACATGCTTCGTCCGATCATGTTGACCAGGATTGTTAGTGATGTTTATGGTAAAGTTATCACATCAAATTCTTCAAGGGCCTTTTCTTAGCACATTTAAATATGATAGCAGATTTCTCATCCACAAGATCTCACATATCACAAGTGACATGATCTATACCCCACTTCCGCGGTTGACAAGATATACTGATTGCTTCTTACTCCACCAAGAGACCAGGTTTTCTCTAACAAATACACAATAACCCAATGTGGATCTTTTATGACAACTTACCCAATCAGCATCACAATAGCTCGCACATTTAAATGGCTAGGGCTCTTGAAAGTGCATCTAGCCCCTCATTTTATTTTGGATGATTGATATCAATACAATTAAATTTGGACTAATGCTTTCATGAGAATGTGTGTAGTGAACATCCAAAGAACATGAAAGTGTAGCAAGCACAATCAAAAAGGAGAAAAGAAATGTGAAATACAATAAAAGAAGAATTTAGAAAAGCCCCTTCTCAAAGCTTGTGCCTCTCTTTTATTCTTTGCTTTGAGTCATAGGGATGCCGTACTATAAAGAGGGATGCAAATCACAACTTTGGCAAAGAATGGAGATGCTCACAAACTCAAGAAAATCCATCCGAAACCCATTCTTTCTGGGCCCATCGGAAGCTCCGGTGTGCTACCGAAAGTTCCGGTAGGCTTACGAGAGAGTTTGAGCTCTCCGGAAAAGTCATACCGGAAGTTCCGGTCCCTAGTATCGGAAGTTCCGGTAGGCTAACGAGAGTTGGAGCTCTCCGGAAAGCCATACCGGAAGTTCTGGTCCCTGGTACCGGAAGTTCCGGTAGGCTAACGAGAGTTGGAGCTCTCTGGAAAGCCATACCGAAAGTTTCGGTCCTCGGTACCGGAAGTTCCGGTAGGCTAACGGAGAGCTTTGAGCTCTCTAGAATGCCATACCGGAAGTTCCTATAGGACACCGGAAGCTCCGGTGCGGTCCCGTTTTCAAACCCTAAACCTAAGTACACCGGAAGTTCCGGTGCGGGCCAAAAATCCAGATCTAACCCTAATTCGAACCATACCGGAAGTTTCGATATGCTATCGGAAGTTCCGGTGCGGTATTTCAGACAGAGCCAACGGCTCTTTTTGGAGCTGTGGTATATAAGCCACACTCCACCCCACACTCACTCTCTCTTGCACATTCCGAACCAACACACACTTGAGCCACACTCCATTCTCTCCAAATCCTCTCCAAAAGCAAAAATTCCATCCTTGAGCTAGGATTCGAGTGAGAGACTTTAAGCAAGTGTTTGAGAGACTTGATTCCATTCTTGAGCATCTTCACTCCCGTCAAGCTTGTGATTTGGATTTGTTACTCTTGGAGCTTTGAGCTCCTAGACGGCTAGACGTGCTCGTGAGCTCCCAAGTTGTGTGGTGACGCCCGAGAAGTTTGTATTGCCCGTCCCGGAAGGGACCTTAATAGTGGAAAACTCAAGCTCAACCTTTGTGGTGACTTGAGGGAGAAATATGGTTGAGAGAAACCCGGTCCTTGGTGGACTTTCTCAACGGAGACATAGAGTCCTTGGTGGGCTTGAACTTCGGTGAAAAATCCGTGTCTCTTGTGCTCCCTCTTTTACTTAAGCGCTTTGTTGTTTACTTTGCTAGGTTGCTTGTTAGTTTCCTTTGTGCCGTTAAATTCCTAGAATTGCATAGGGTTGTGTCTTTCCTTCTTGCAGTCACTAGAATTGTGTAGGGTTTAATTCCGCATTTATCACCCTGCACCGGAAGTTCCGTATTTGACGTTTCGTCTTAGTGTTATTTCGCAGAAATTTTTAGGTTCGCCTATTCACCCCCCCCCCTCTAGGCGACTTTCAGCTCTTAAATATAAGTCCTTTTTTTGGGCCCACTTTTCAAATATCTTGAGGTTTGATAAACTGCATCTAGTTCTGTCCTTGGACATGCATATATCTACTCATAACACTCGCAACATATGAGTCATGTATAACATAAATAGATAAGTCTTCCAACAAGTCTTTTGATACCTCTCCTCATCCACGGGTTCATCTGATTTAGCATTGAACCTGTGATTTGGATCAATAGGGATCGACATGGGTCGACAAACAAGCATACCAGTCTCATTAAGTAAGCCAGTCTAGAGACCATACTTTCTTTGTGAGAGATCTATGCCTTTTGAAGATCGAACAATCTCTATACCAAGAAAGTATTTAAGTAGATCATGATCCTTTACCTCAAACATCTTACTTAAATTCTTCTTAAAACCGATTCACTTCATACGTATGGGGGATCTTGTTTGGGTGGTGGTCAGGTTACCGAGATGGAGTCAGATCAGAGCTTGATCACGAATGGGCCCAAAGGGTGTACTGGGACTGGGCTGTGGAGGCAGGCCTTGCGAGAAACGGTCCGCTATTTTTTTAAAAAAGGAAAAAAGAGACGCGGGTTCTATATTCATAATAACACAAACACAGCATGGACAGTATGATCGTACGTCCCTATCTGGTAATGTATGTAGTGGTAGTGGAGCATCTAATACGAGACATAAAAAAAAGGTTCTAAATCAGAGGCTAAGCACGGACGTTTGACTGAAAAGGCAGCATGCAATGTAATAATGCAGACCGTGTGCAAGACTGAGCGGAGTTCCTAGTCATCAAGCAACCGCTCGAGATGTCCTGTTGTTTCAGAGATCGGGTTGAGCCCGTAGGCGGAATGTTCGATCGCTTGACACGCATGAACTGAAAACGAAGCTGGCATATTATCTTTCTACCCGTCAAGGTCGATCTGTCACTAACTGCGACGATAAGCTTGTTGACTGGCTGCCTCCTCCAGCAGCTGATTCGCGAGATCTTGTCTCTGCTGTGAGGAACGCGCAAAAGTCCTGCGCACGCATGAACTGATGAACATCATCGGTAGATTCCGTCGATCAGATCCGCTGATGACTGGTCACGTATGTCGTATGTATATTTCTTTTTCAGGAAAAATTTATTTTAAACAATTCACTTTATCCAATTTAGTACCCGAATAAAATATTTGGCTTATTTTACTACCTCAAACAATATAGGTCGGTATAATTTACTTCCTTGTGCAATTTGTCGATTTCTCTTTGTAGCTTTAAATTTGAAATTCAAATTTGCCGTGCTGATAGATGCTATCAATTGCTATGTAAAATAAAATATTTTGTATTTTTTATAAATATGGTTACATAAGTTTGGAGCTCTAAGTTCATGTAATGTTTGATGCTATTAAAACTATAATACATATTCTTAAAATACTTTCTATATTTTTTAGTGCAGGATAATATGATATTTATCATGTGCAAAATTCAACTTCAGTTTTAAAGCGTAAAAAAATATAAATTGCACAAGAGAGTAAATTGCAAGAACTTAAATTGTTTGAGGTAGTAAACTGAGTCAAGATTTTGTTCCGATACTAATTTGGATAAAGTGAATTGTTCGGGTAATAAAATGGATCTTTCACTTTTTTTAATAATGGAACAAAGGTTGCGACGTATAACTGCAAGGAGACGATGATTTCGCAGCGTCAGCGCGCACGCATGCATGCCTAGTTGCGTACAATACAAGCAGCAAACTAAATGAAATGTTTGTGTACACGACTGTTTGACTGAAAATTCTCGATCGAACTTTGTCCTTTTATTTGATCAGTCTTCTAGAAATAATACCGTTATTTCCTCTTCTTTCCACTCAAAAGATCTCTTCGTCTCCTTTCACAAGAACTTTCTTAAATTTTCTACAAGATGATCTAGTGGGAATATCTCATTGAGTGTGTGTAAAGCGGCTGTTGCCACGTATTAAGCCCCATCCTTTCCTCTTTTATTGCTATTGTTTAATTAACAACCAAGACTCGGGTCTTTTCGGTCTGAACCTAATTATGAAATGCTATTCCAGTTAGTTCATGCAATCAAACGATTCTGGACTTTACTTCTTTATATCTTCGTTTGCCACAGGAGAATCAAATCCTAACGTATAATTAAACAAGTCCGTCAATCAAATATAGTATACTAGTTTCCAGGGAGAAGTGGTGTCGAATTTTGATAAGTCCATGCGTCCCAGGTAAAAGCTCGATAACTTTGCATGCATGATATATGATCGATCGAGTTATATTTGTTTTATCAGACAATATGTTCGTTTCCTCAAAAGCTCTGTTTTCAAACAGTGGCATAAAAAAAATCAAAACATGTAGTGTAGCATAGAGATCACAGTAAGACATAATATTGTGGAAATGTTCTAGAGATTTTATTTTAAAATGAATGTATGTCCAAAATAATCACTTCATTTTTTTTGGATGAATGTATGGATTTGATTTCCTCTCAAAAGCACGATCATAAAGCGCTAATGAATATTTAATCAAGTTTCCTATCTACACCTATATGTCAAACTACAGCCGCAATTGCTACAGCTGATGATGTGAGGCCTCCTTTGGAATGGAGGAAAAACATAGGATTTTTGTAGGATTCAATTCCTATAGAAAATTTTCCTGTGAGAGCCTTTGGAACACAGGATTGAATCCTATCAAATCCTTCAAAATTCCTATAGAATGGTTTCCTCTATGCAAGTTTTGGAGAAAAATTAACAAGAGGTCCAACCTCTTGTAAAATTCCTATGAGTCTATCTCTCTCTTCAATTTCCTGTGTTTTTCCTGTGTTGCAACCAAACGATTGCTAGGAATTTTTCCTATGTTTTCAATTCCTGTAGGATTGCAATGGATGGCGAACTCAATTCCTATGTTTTTCCTATTCCTATGTTTTTCAATTCCTGCATTCCAAAGGAGGCCTGAGTGTGTTTCACATGCTTGAAACCTTGACCACTCGCTCCTTATTCTTCGGTGTTCATTAACCTCCTCTGTACACTCATATGTCAAACTAGCTTCTTACCTATGTAACCTACTCTAGGAGCTAATCAACTTTCTGCTCGATTGATTGATCGAGTTAATTGGATTCCTAAGAGTGAAAGGAAGGAGAGGGTTCATTGGCATTGGAATGGAATGGCCCTTGTTGGTTAGCCTTTCGGCTACTTTGGATCTATCATGCATATATTGGTAGGCATCAGGAACAATTCTATTATTCTTTGCTTCCTAATCACTCATTTATTGGCATGAAATTAGGACAACTCAAATGCTGCTTTGATCTTTTTTTAATGTGCTTTTTATTAGACGTGTACATCATTGCAAAAACTTCCACTTCCTGCCACAAACATTTAGTCACAATTAATTTAGAGAATGATTTCGTTCAAAACTTTTATAGATGACTGATGACACTAACATTATGTAAAGATATGGTAACAATAATATACCTTCCTCAGATATACCCTAAACTATTCAGTTTGTAAATGACTAATTTGTTATGTTAACTCCCTAGCTAATTAAATGACTCATTTTACTTCCTCCCATGGCCAATATATTATGCACATTAATTCACCCAGTTAAAAGATACATCAGATCATCTCCAAAATCTCTCCGAAAAATTGATTCTTAAAACATGTTTTTGTTAGCATCCCAAAAATTGTTAGGAGTAATACTTTTGACTGGGTCACTTCAGCAGCATCCGGGGCCACAACAACATTAATTTCTTAAAAATATAAGGATTGTGGCCTCCAATTTCTCCCATGTTTCTACCTACAAGTGAGGACATTTTAGTGAAAAAATAAGTGTAGGGGTAGTTTTGGGAGACTGTTGGAGATGAGTTTTTAGACTAATCTCCCAATTATTTGATTTTTGGGCCTCTCTTGGAGATGCTCTTACATACTCTGAGACAAAACTTGCTAATAGGATCTACAAGTACTCAAACATTATTACCCATTCCCACACACGTGGAGTGTGCACACTTACCTATTTATTAACTCAAGGTTGATGTCGTAACCAACTAGGCTCGTATGTTCAAACTTAAAGTCAAGCAAGTTGAGGTAAACTCCTGTGTTTTATGCGCAAAAGATGTCTTGTATTTTGATAGCTAAATTGAGTTTCAGAATCATATATACTATACAATAAAAATTGTTCATAATTAATATACATATACATTTTTTCGCTATACAAAAAGTGGTTATTGAAACTATGTTTGTACAAAACTCTGATTGGATAGGATACTCCAGTCCACTTTTATATAACTCGATTTGGTTTGGCACGATCTTAAAAGCTATAATTTTGGATATAAATTTATCTTACAATATACTAGTATATATTGTCAGATACAAAATGACAACTATACAATTCTATGGTCAACTACAAATGTGTATTCTTGTATCACGCTGAGCTCATATTTTTTTAATTAGCTAGTAACTATTAGTCAAAACTTACAAAGTTTGAATTTTGGTATCTGTGCACCTTGTAGAGATCAGTATAAGGCATCTCGTATATTTTCGTCTCAATAACTTAAGGTGGCGAAGCAGGAAGCATGCATGGATAAAGAAGATGCCGCAACTTGTGTAATATGCAACTATTTGGGGTTATATCTGCAAAAAGCATTCAAAATGAGTTCAATCATTCGCACACCTTGAAATTCTATGTTCTATTCTTTGGCAATCTATGTGCGGGCTTTTCTACTTTAGGCATGCATTAGTATGCTATGCTAGCTTAGTAGACGGCATATTCTATTACCTCATAAATAAAATGGGGACAGAACCTTAGATATATTTATCAGAGAGAGAGAGAGAGAGAGGTCTACTAGGTATCGTACATCAAATTAACTGTCAATTGATAGTGTACGTAATATATAATCTAACACTTACATCATTACTAGTATTCAACATATGGTGCTTATCAGCAGCTGACTTAATTAAAGTAGGTAATCATAATTTACTACTATGCATGCCCGAACATGACAAAAAGGATTGCCAAAGTATTGGATAACTCCAATTGCCACAGAAATCAAATCAATAATTTGCAAATCAATACTACCTTATTTGTATTCGTGTAGGATATAGGTATGCTTCCAGCATACATTTTGAACCATTATGTTTTATCAGTTTAAGTTATTATCACATAAACTAATTTTTTTAGTTGACAACATATAAATTTGGTTTCAAGTCCATTGGTACATAATTTTTTCATATATAATCAAATAAAGTTTCAAGTGCCCTTTTTATTTTGTATAATAAAATGGTGAGATCATTCAATTATATTGACAAACATGCACGAGAGAGTATATAAATCTTTTTTTAATCGAAAACACAGGAGAGTTGTGCTTTCTATACTCCTTAATAAGTTCGATCAAAACGTTCACTCCGTACGCCCGTACGCCCACAGCCAATGAGGATCAAGTCTGTTGTCCGAATAGGTCTCCGCCTGCCCTCCAACCCTACCCTCCCACCCTATGTGTTTGACGTCACGTTGGTGTCACGGTCTCGTAGGTGAGTCCCAGTCTGTTTCTGTTATGAGTCCAGTTCGTATATTAGGTCAAAAAAGGATCGCAGACGTCCAAGATCACCGTAGCACATCGACATGCATGGTGACGAGATCGTGCCGCGCACAGTCCGCCGCCGTCCCGATTATGCCGCACCGACGACGAGACCTTGCCACAGTCCGTTGACCTCTCCGCCGCCGCCCCGATTGTATTTTCTAAATTGTCGTGAACGCCACAGCACATTGGCATGTGTAGTCGTCATGGCGACGACGCGTTTGTTGACTTCGCTGCTGCCCCGATGCAAATTCAAGGCCGAACCCAGCTGAAACAGAAGGCTTTTATGTATTTGCTTCGTTGGTTGCTTCGCGGTCCTCAAGCATGCACCCACAATTGACGATTCACGCAGCCACGATTCACGTCTAGCCAGATCACCGGGTCCAAATTAAATTGATCAAGTATGCACTAATCCTTAACACGTTTGGGTTGTGCTGCTGAGAGTACTGTATTTCATTGAAAACCATAATTAGGATGAACTATCTTTCATCAGATACATAAGTGATAGATATTTTATTTTTGTGATCCTCACTTGTCTGTCTAGGAATTATATAGATACAAGAAGATACATATTCTTTATACGAAGTTAAGCATGTCTTTTCTTGATTTGTGATCTGTTCAAAGTAACCCCATATAGTTCAACTGGGTGATGGTAATCTGATTTGTGTGGCCGTAGTTGAGTAAAGTTCATGACAAGGATATACCTTGTGTCATATGATTTTGAATGCCCGTAGTAATAGTTTTTCTTTTTATTTAAAACCCGTAGCGAAGCACGGGCACTTTGCTAGTATTATATTAAGAAGAAAACGGGATAAGAACCCGTAACGGCCCCGACAAACAAACAAACACCACGGCACACACACGGCACCCACTAGCACAACAACACATCCGACACAAACACACACAACAAACACGACAAGGATACCGCGAAGTTAGAGGTTGCTCCAAGATGGTGCCTTCATGAAGGTCATGACGTTCATACGCCACCACCATCTAATCCGGTGACGTGGATCTGGGCTTTTGCCCATGAGACCATGGAGATGGCAATCTATACCTCGGCAACACCTTCAACAAGGGGAACGAAACCCAAGGCATCGTCGTTGCCGGCATGGTGGACACCATGTAGTATTTCTCCCGATTTTGCTAGACTCGCCATCTCCGAAGAAGCTCGTAACCCCATACCGAGCATCCTGTCGCATCACCTCACAGCGCGCCAGCCTTGCCATCATCGGTCGCCGCATCATCAATGCGCATGCCCCCGCCCTACATAATCAACTCGGTGCGACGTCGTCGCGCACCGCATCCTCAACGCGTGCGCGCCGGTCACGCCTCCATCCCTCGTCGGGCGTCTATGCAGCCACTCTAGCTCCGCTCGCTGTCACCACAGGGGACGCCATCGCCTCAGCGCACGACCGCGTAGAACAGTGCTATGGACCCGCTGCTCATGACGCACCCGGCCTCATAGCCTTGTGCCACCAGTACCTCGATGTCGCGCCACCCAAAGCGGCCGCCATGGAGGGTGCTGCCCCCTACCGTAGATCGGGCAAGATCGGAGCTCCTTGTGCATCGGAGAGCACCACCGTCTTCTTCCTCAAAGGCGCTGCCGTCAATTGTTTCCTCGTCGAGCTTGAGCCCCTGGCCGCCTTCATGCCACCGCACGCGGGGCCCTTACGCAGATCCGGCCGCCTCGGTACAACTGACGGGGTCGGAGCCCTCACCACGCCGCGTCATACTGTCGTCGGGTGCGCCTTCCAACCTACCGACCGTGGGCTCCCTCCGCAGATCCGGCCACCTAGGCACCGGATTTGACGGGCTCGGGTCCCCACGCCGTGCCTTGCCGCTGCAGACAGGGGATTGGGTGGGGTGGTGGGGGTATGCGGTGGAGAAGAGGTCCTGCCACCACCTTCATCGTGGCGCCGCGTGGCTTTGGTCCGCAGCTCGCTCGGGCGGCGGCAGGTGGAGGAGGGGGAGACGGAGGAAGGCCGACGACACTAGGGTTTGGGCGCTGCCCGTGTCGCCCGCGTAGGAGCGACGCGGGGGCGAGTCTCATTCTGATAGAGTATATAAATCTCAACTATAAACCTACGGGATCTTATTTTTACTGCTTATGCAAGCCATCCCTTTGACGCATGGCACGCAAGTTGAAATATCTGAACTTTACAGATAGGCATGCTACTTGCAAATGGAGGTGAGAGAATAATTGTCCAAAGCATGTAAGCCATAGAAGGATAGCATTGATGATAAGAATTGCTACGTGGTGTTCCAACTCCCAAAGACACGCACACACGCACGCCTTATCCAGGCCGGGCCATGTATACAGATGCAACTTTGTGCATGCATGGTTGCATGGAAACGTATATATGCATTTGTGTCTCCTTTTTTTTAGGAACCCGTTGATGTGATCAAATTTGATGCCAATAATAATGACCGGTCAAAGCAAATAGCTCGGTCAAGATGCTTTAGCTACAGGAGTTCCTGTGCATGTTCCTTATAATTGGTCCAAAAAATGCTAAGGATTGTAATGACAACATGAGAGCTATGGCACATCTTGAAGAAAATGCAGGTTCCATGATGAGCTTGGCATGTGATTGATTCCATGACCCATATACAACCCAAACGGCGCGGAGACAATTAACTTTTTCCTGTACCACCTTCATCAATTCCCATTAAAGTGAAATTAGTAAGTGCATTACCGAGTCGGATTTTCCCTTTTTTGTTAGGTTAATGGGTTCGTTGGGAATTTTGTATCAATTGAAAGAAAGTCAGTATAATTTCGCAAGTATCATTTTTAAATAGCATAATCTTTAGTAATTTGCTGTGAAAAGTTCATGCAGTGCCACGATGGAAGAATCCAACACAAAGCATTTTACGGTTAGTGCAAAAGTTGCAAACTTAACTTTTCAGTGGTATCTCTCTCGATGTCTACCACCCTGAAAGAAAGAAAATGGATAAACTCGATGATTATTAATTGCCCGGAAATTTCTTATCAGGCTTAAATAGAAAAAGCAAATTCTGAATTGCCAGTTCAATATATAAAACCTAATTTCAGGTAAAATTAACTTATCCTCTCTGGTTTTGACTTTTTCCTTTGCTGTGCAAGGTGCACACAATGCCACGAGACCTTGCACTGTTATTGGGGGAACGGGGATGCCGATATAAAGGAGCATCTGGCTTGGTATTCAACCGCAGCCATCCACGTGTCACCTGTCCTGTACACGTATTCCCTTTGACATTGGGCTGAGGATTCGACAGGAGGAACAAAAGCCGACGTGGCATAACCGACCGGGTAACGGAAAAGAATGGACTCGATGATCGGAGGCTACGTGGCAGAATGGGTACAAGTGTACACAATGCAGTGGTCGTCTGACTCGGAGAGATTCTTCGTTTGAGCTCGATGGAGAATCAGCAACGGACTGGTGCTGTTCCTTACGGACTTTCTTCCTAAGTGCTGGCTATTATATGGTCAGATCTTTTCTCCATTACACGTGATATGAATTGACTTGAGCCGAGACCACCGGCGAACCGCGAGAGTAAGAAAACCAAGAACTATATATGGAATATAGAAGTTTTTGCATAGTTCCCTGGTAGCTAAAGCTAATACCAATTCTGCTCTATACAATATAGAGGTGAGAGTACTTAGTAATCCAGCAAGGAACGGTTATGAACTCGATATTCATTTATTCTTTTTCTTTTCAAGACCATGTATTCATGTGTTGCATGTTTTCGTATGAAGAGAGAAGATTATTGCATACATCACTGACAGGATTTCATGACTAACAACCACTTGACTCTTGATTCCAAACGATGACACACCGAAAGTAAGACCATTGCTCACGATATCATGAATGACCTACGACCATCGAATATACATGAGTTCCAAATATCCAAAATTCAAAATCCCACTTAGGGTAACTAACAGGATATACATGAGTTCCAAATATCCAAAATTCCAAATCCCGCACCCTCCTCTTTATCCTTTGTTTGAAAAAATTCGGTCGGATACTAAACACATTACACAAAATACTTGGGCTAACGGTTGAAACAAAAACACTAAGGAATACAAGCTAGTGGTTGAGGGCTAATACACTTGAGAAAAGGTAGCTAAAGTGCTAAAGCGTAAGGCAGAGAGCTCTAGGATTTCATACGTCCTCCATTTTGTTGATTATGTGTAATTAGAACCATGAAGAGAAACCATGTTTTCCTAATTTTGTATCGGTAAAAAATGAAGTGAGTCTATTGGAGAAAAATAGAGTAAATTATAAAAGTACAAAAAAGGCAGCTAATAACCAAACATGGATTTACCATAACAGCTAATAGACAACATCTCTTTATTAGGAAGCCTATCAAGGGAAGAGGCAGGACATGAGAGCTAGGTACATATCAAGCTTCATGTGACGAGATAAAACTACGAGGAATTATTTTTTTTGCAATATTATATAGATGAAATGATTATGGTTGCCCAAGCAAGAAAAAGTAATCACTCATTACACCCTGGTAATGCTAGTCATCCTCAAATCCATGAAACTAGTCAATATATTCGTGCATTTGCGTGTTTGTTAGAAAATTAATTAAGAAATCTGTGATATATATTACATCTTATATTAAGGAAAATGTTAAAGTATTTCATCAATAGATCAATCCATCACCAAAGTGTGAATGTTTTCTATCTCAATTATTATGTGTTATTTCATGATCAATTATGTGAAAAACATGTGAAAGTTTATAATTTATTTTGTTTTAGGTTTACTTTACTGATACTTTGCTACCAATTTTTTATAACTCATGTATTAAAAAACAATTACAGAATTATCGATTTGATACATGTATTTAGGCTAATAATATTATTAATCTAAGTGCAATTAATTGTTATATTATCTTACATGACTCAATAATTTATTGTTGTTATTATGTTATTTTTCATATTATGAAATCCTTAGGCTCTTGTAAATTTGTATATGATGATTTTTACTACTTTTATAATGGTAATAGAGGGTAATGAAAAATATATATGTACTATTTTAATATTTCTTTTATTATGGTAGTGAAAAGTAATTTAAAAAATGTGTATATGATACAAGGGTGTGCTTAATAATTTTATTTTCCCATTCCTAATTTGTCTATAGTTTTTTGTAGTTGTCGTCTCTTTCCATGTGATCTCTATACTTCATTGGACTATGCTATTGCTTCTCCTTGCCAATATGGATCCATCGGATTGGACTATAATCACCAATGATTTATTTGATATTGTAAGTGTCACCAAGCCTTTTGTATAAGTGACAAAACACCTATTTTTATTCTTCACACTTTTTTTCATTTTCTAGCATATAGGTTTAGCCATTTTGTAGAAAAATGTGAAATCTAATATTCATTTAGCAATTGTTTAGCAACTGAGGTTGGGACACTCCTATGGATGAATTGCATTGCATCTCAATCAACATTTACTAATTGAGTATGAACGAACAACTATTTTTGTATTGGTGGCCTTTCTTCAGTTCCTAGCGTATCAAGAATGGATAATTATGAGAAAACATTATATACTTATAATATTTGTATATTGCTATTGTGGTTCTTTTGGGACTATAGAAATGTGTAATTTTAAAAATAGTTAATATCATAAGCTTCACCAACTATTTTTTATAAGTGGTGAAAACCTATTGTCGTTTTCTGATTTTGTTTAATTTCATAGCATATAGGGTTAGACATCATGTAGAAAATTGTAAAACCTAATTTTTTTTTTAGCGATTATTAAGCAGCTGGGATACTCCCCATGGATGCATCGCCTTGGATCCTAATCTCCGTTGACCAATCGAGCATGAAGGAGCAATTGTTTATTTTTTTCTAACCTTGCTTTAGTTCCTAGCGTATTGAGAATGGATAATTTATGAGGAAATATCATATGTAATATTTTTAATGTTGCTATAATGATTCTTTAAGACTGCAGAACTGTGTACTTTACAAATATACATACGTTTTATTATCCTATATTTTTCATAATGATAGTGGTGTTTAATTTAAAAGATTGGCAATGAGATATTTTAGTCTAACTTTTTAATAATAACAATGATGGATAATTTAAAATGTATGAAAGAGTAATTTAGTATAATGACAGTGGTGTTTTTTTCTATAATTAATCTTGGAAATTCTAGGCTTGAGAGCGAATATGGATATTACTTTTCTTCCTCAAATACATATATAAATTATGAAAAAAAACTCCGGCTATAGCTGCCGCTATAGCAGATATAGGTGCTCAAAAGAACTACCGCTATTTTTAGTGCTAAATTCCGCTAAATCTAGTAATAGCATGCTATATGAGGCTATAGGCTAAGGCTATAGCCTTGTTTTCGAAGCCTGTCGCTAAATGGCTTAGCCGGAGATTTTTTACATGGTATATAATAGATAGCTAGATCAATAGTACTAGCTGATAACGTGCTGCATGCGTGGAATACTACGTTATCCTAACAACAACAACAATAAAAACAGATGAATTATCTTAATTGAAAGACCACAGTCAAGTATTGCTTCGTTCCATCCCATTCACACAACTAAATATTTTAAAATATGGATACTGCAGCAACGGATAAATACAAATACAGTGAGAGTGAGTATTGTTTATATATACTTTAGAAATTCCTGTGCCACTCGAAGGAGACCTGTCGGTTACGCGCGTACGCCTTGCAACCGAAAGTTGGAGGCCGTTGGGCGTTGGAACTCAAACCGCAATTCGAAACCGAGCGCTGAAGAAGCTAAGCTATTCTAGCAGGCGGGGCGAGCACACTTGTCGCCATGACAAGTCAGAATCGAATCAAGCTCCGAATTAAGTAAACCAAAAGTTATTTTCTCAAGGCAAAAAAGAAACTCGAATTATTGGCGCGCAGGGAGGAGGGGAGAAGGAAAGGAGCTAGGCAAAGATTCGAGCTCGGGGAAGATGGCGGGAATTCGGCCATATCCGAAAGGCATCCGTCCATCCACTCATCATCGCCTCAGCCGACGTCGATTCTTTCTCCGAATTTATCCTCGGAGAATCATGCTTCTTCCGCCCATAAATCCCGGCCTCCACCGGCGTCTCCTGCCACCGTGGAGCTCCACATCTCTCTCTCTCTCTCTAACTCCTCCGCCAGTTTCTGCAGTGCATAGCCATCGATCAATCCTCCTCAACTGTTTCAGTTCGCGTCTCGGCGCGGCAACAGCGGTTCTTGGGTTTCTTGGCGTGGTAATGTTCTTTTCCTTGGTGGCTGGGGATTACTGGGGTTTTAGACATTCCTTCCCCTAGTTTTGCGGTTACTTGACGCGTAGCACAAACCCATGAAGCAAGGTTTGATGTTGATCCATAGTTGCGAAACATTGCTTACAAGCTCAGGTCGTTTAGTTTTGATCTGTTGCCGAAACATCGCCTCAGGTTGATGTACAATAATTTTCAGTTCTAGAGAGACATCTCAACTTTGATGGGCACAATGTGATCACCCATCAAAGTTGAACAGCTGTTCTTTTCCCTTGTATAAACGAAGCAACATATGGTTTTCAATGCAGTATAGTATTGTAGCTTGTTGCATACATGCAGTAGTTGATCTGTGACTGCAGCTTTTTTCAACTCAACTGGAATTTGGAAATGATATGATTTTAACCGCAGCTACTCCCAATTGCAGGTATGCCTGATCAGTTGTACTGCAACACTTTCACCTCCGTCAACCCATCAGGTACAGCAGGACAAATCTTTGTTGCAAAAAAAAAGGTGGACCGTGCAAAAATATCTTAGAGATTCAGTACTGACATAAAAAAAAACATCATGTTTTCTTGCAGCACGAGAGATGTCTGAACTCGTGTGCAATGGTTGCCCGACCATACTCGTCTACAACCGAGGCGCCACCAACATTCGCTGCCCCAACTGTAGGACGCTGAACTCAACAAGATCAGGTAGAAGATCTGCAAATTCGCCTGCTACAAAGAACAGATTGGCCTCTCCCGTAGAGACCAACCTGCAATTGCATTCACATGCAAGTTTAATCCAACTGACACGGAATTTATTGCTCTGGAGGTGCAGGAGCAAACCAGATCGGTCAGCTGCAATGTGGGCGGTGCCCGACAACTCTAGCATATCAGCTGGGAGCTTCAACCGTCGGATGCCCAAGATGCCGCCATGTCAATCCCGTCAGGGTATGCACAAACCTAATACCCTTCCTTATTTAAAGTAAAAAAATGTTACAATTTGCCCAAGTGTCAGTAGTTAATTAGTATAATTTATGGCGTGTAAATATATCTCATGAGACCATTAAGAAATCGATATAGCAAAGCAACCACTCTTTTGTAGCATCAAACTAGGGCTGGTTCTTCCAAAAAGATCACAACTTTGGTAGGTTCAGGTTGCTTCATGGTTTTCATGGAATCAGTTCCCTAGTAGGCACGTACAAATGATTGCTATTCTATGCAACCCGCCAAGATTTTTAGCCTGAAAATCGTCTAGACGTTTGTCTATTGTAAGGATGAAAATTGCTGGACCACCGGTTCAAACAGCAGTCTGGACCTTCCCTGATGTCAATATGATGACACCGACTTTATTCGCTGAACTTTCATGTTCCTACTTGCAGGATGCTCGGCCCCAGACAGTTCTGGTGGAGAATCCTAAGACACTGGATGATAAGGGCAAGCTGGTAAGTTAATCTCCAACATTCTGACCAGAACCGATTCTATTTATCGTCAATTCTAATTGAACTGCGAAATAAGAATGTGATTTGACTGTTTATGTGTGTTCTATGATACAGGTGAGCAACGTCGCCGTTGGCGTCGCTTCATGGAAAAGATGACCAAGAATGCCCTCCATCTTGGAATTATCCCAGGGTTCTACCATTACGCCCCTGGTGAATATGTATTACCGACAGTCCGATGTCAAATCAAGTGTGTTTTAAAGCTTGATATAAACAAGTGTAACAGTTGAGCAAAAGATCTGAAAATGTAAATAGTGCTGGCCGTGTCCGCTAGCCTATGCGCTCTACGCCAAAAAGGAATGGAAAGGAGCGAAGCATTGTGTCCTGGAATTGCATTCTTGTCCTGCTTAGCTTAGACAGGCTGAGTCGACCTTGCACTGTCGCGCTTTGCGAATTCCGATTCTTCAGTTGAAAACTTGAGACAGCTGCTTTTCGCTAGAATAAAAAGGATAGTGAAAGCAGCAGAGGATTCTTTCACTGTGCGGAAAGGGATACTCGATGTCTCCCTCTATTTTAAGCAATGCTCGAGATAACGTTTTGACCGGCTGAAGATTCTAAGGCCTAAACTCCACCAGACTGGCTCAGAAACTTCGGCTAATGAAAACAGAACGCGGCTGCATATATGCACCGGCCGTTTTCACAGTATTACTAGGCTGACCGCTGACGTTCTAATTCAGAATGTCAGACAGAAAAATTGTCTCCGTTGCTGCAGCACGCAATTCAATTTCAAGTCTTGAAACCTGGATAAAGTGCCCACCCAAGCTTTACTGAAATTTGCGTGTCAACCTATTACGGTGAAATCTGGATAAAATTTGCATGTGCAGCGCACAAGCAATTGCAGGCCGTGGCCTGTTGTGCCTTAGCAACTTCAGCGAAAGCTGTTTCACTGAACGCTGCCATGGCGCAATGCTGTTTCAGTTGAGACGGACGGAATTCGTTTCCCCCTTTCGGGATGGGAATGATTGGACAAGTGGATAAAGAGAGAGTATCAATCAGGCAAGTTTACCTTGCCTCCTTGGCATGCTCGAACAGGCGGGATCACGAGGCGCTCGGCACGGAGCACCTCACCATCGCGCCGCCCCTGATCAATGACGCCTCACACTCACACGCAGGATCTCCTTCCTCTTCCACGCGGCGCCGAAAGCTCCAAAACATCGCCGAACCCACCACCGCGAGGGAACTGTGGCCCACGCGGTCCGAGGACCACCGAGTCGGGCTCGTCGGTGCCAAGCGGGCGGCGCCGCCATGGGAAGGTGGCAAGGTCGTGAGTGCGCTCACGTGTTCCGTCACAGACATGGCTGGATCCGAGCCGTACAGTATCGCTCCAACGGCGCAGATTCGCCGCGTTACTGTTGACCACAGTCAAGAGCACTTTGCCGAACACCCCCTCCTTTGGATCGCAACTTAATAATGGCCATCCAAATATTTACACAAACACCCCTATAGTTTACACATAGCCCCCTGAAGTGGGTTGGGGTGCATATCCTCTGCTGTAGAGGTCTCAATGCAGAGAGCTGTAGCATATGCTACAGTAATTCGTGAGATGGGAAAAGCTCTCTGCATTAGCACTGTGGCGACTATCTGTAGCGACAGGGGTATGGTTTACCGTAGCACTTTTTCTATTGTTTTATCCGCACTGTAGACTCTAGATTTCATCCATTGGATCTTGCACGGATGGCTCAGGATGATCTGCTAATGCCGATTCATTGTAGCACCTCTACATTAAAAACTCCAATGTAGAGGATTTGAATCCAGTGGGTTGGGGTGCATATCCTCTGCTGTAGAGGTCTCAATGCAGAGAGCTGTAGCATATGCTACGCGACGGATCGGGGTCCTCTGAATTTGTGTTATCAATTCAGAGAAGCTGTCCTCTGAATTAGGCAGCATCTCACCCATTCATCGGGAAGCCAAGGGCTGTCATTTGTTGCAATTTCTTCCACTAGAAAAATCAACATGGCCCACAATCCTTTCTTCTTCCTTTGCTCTCCCTGCATGTGCTCTGTAGCTGCGAAGCCCCAATTTCTTTCTTTCCTTTTCATTAAGCTAGCAAGCTCATCTTGTGTCTGCTTGTCTGCTCCCACGATGCACTCAGCTGCATGCAAAAAGTTCTACCCGATTTGCTATGGAGAGGAACACATAAATCCTGGTACTCATGAGAGGAATCTGGCCTTGCTTTAATTATTTTGATTATGAGGTGGTAGTCGCTAGTTGGTTGGGCTGCTAGCGGTTTCGAATTTTCGATTAGGCTGTGGGGTGCTTCATAGTGCTTTGTGGCCACGGCCACAAAACTTGAAAGTAGCAGGGTGTCGACAACCAGCTAGTTTGCAGTGCAATCAACACTCTGTTTTGCAATTGCAGCCGTCGCCCATCTGTGGAGAACTCTATCGCTGGGAGCTTCGGGAGCAGTGGAGGAGCTAAGGGGATGTGCGGAGACGTAGATCGCTGGGAGCTTCGCAGCAGCAGGACAAGAACTATCCCTGTACTTCCGATGGAGAGACCAAAGGAAGAAGAAAGGATTCGTGGCCTCCGTTGATTTTTCTAGTGGAAGAAATGGCAACAAATGACAGTCCTTAGCTTCCCGATGAATAGGTGAGATGCTACCTAATTCAGAGGACAGCTTCTCTAGCACCAATTCGGAGGATCCCGATCCGGACGCGACGGGGAGGCCCGAAGCACGGATTCTCATCCACTCCATTGTCGGCTTCTCCCAATCCCCATCTTTCTTTGTTTTTTTTTTATACATTTTCCGGTCCCCATGTTGCCGCTCCATCGGCGTGCAAACGGACCCTTCATCCTCCCCGACCGTCTCGCTGCCACGAGGAACGCACTCGGCCTCCGTAATAGTATACCAGGTCCTTTCTGTTTCTGCTGTCCCAGTCAAAACACCGCAGCTCAGCATCAGTGGCTCTACCGTTCATACTCTGCTCTGCGAAATGTGTTTTGCGGCAGATTCGCGCAGCCTAGGCCACCTATTTCTTCTACCCAATGCAGTACCCACCGTTCGTACTCCGAATCTGAGCATGTTGAACATATACCGGTAACCTGCAACCAAGCACCAGTGCAGCCGTGCTGGGATCATGGATGTGGATTGCTCAATCCAGATGCTCTGCTTGCAGCCTCAACACAAGGACTAGCGTGTAGTACCAATTTTTCTGGCGTGGCTGAACCGACTGTTTAAACTCCGGACTGGCGTGTGATTCTTTGTCTGAACAAGCTGCTGAGCTGGTTGCTACTGCGAGAGTGAGGACACCAAACTGATCCGGTCACACTGTTAAAAAGCAGAACTTCTTTTATGAGCATGCATTACTGATTCCAGAGAATATCAATTATCAAGAGCAGGGCAGCGCAGGAATTTCATACTGAACTGGGCCCGTTCGTTTCCTGCCCTCTAAAATTTAGCACTGTCACATCAAAGAGAATCTTACTATTTAAGAATATTTTGATCAATTAAAGCTACCCTTAAAGATTAAAATTTTCTTGTGGTACATTACAAAAGGGGTGATACTAACCAAAGATAATCTAGCAAGACATAATTGGAAAGGTTCGCAAAAATGTGTGTTTTGTACACATGACGAAACAATCCAACATCTTTTTATTGATTGTCATTATGCTAGGTTTATTTGGAGAGCGGTACAAATCACTTTCGGTATTCCAATCCCAACTAATCTTGGCAATGCATTCTCAGATTGGTTATTTGCTTTCGATCATAAGTCACAATATCAAATTCTAGTAGGAGCAGCTGCTATTTGTTGGGCTCTTTGGAATACAAGAAATGAAATTATTTTTGACAACACTCCAATTAAAACTTATATGCAGGTGTCATACAGGATCACTCATTGGGTGAGACATTGGGCGCAATTACAAAAGCGTGAGGAGGACACCAACAGGATGAAAGATGCATGCCGTGCTTTAGAGACGAAGGTTATGCAGATTTTTGCCCATTTTGGATGGAGATTTAGTAATAGAATTACTTTGTAATAATGGAATTACCTAAATGTTGTTGGGTTCTCCTTTTCCTTTGTTTTTTGCACTCTCTGTTGAGTGATTAGGCAGACGGAAGTGCTGCCCTTTCTTGTAATAAGTGGCTGTAACCTCTTGTGAGGCCAAGGTCGGGATAAAACCCATTATCTAAAAAAGAATATTTTGATCAATTTAATGACAAAACCCTATTTGACAGATTGGTGCTAATTTTTGAGATGAATCTAACAAGCTTAATTAATCTATGTTTTGCTAAAGTGATGCTACAGTAACCGTCTTGTAATCATGATTTAATTAACCTCATTAGATTCGTCTCAGTAAATTAGTCTAGGGGGCTGTAATTTATTTTATAATTAAACTTTATTTAGTGCTTATAAATAGTAAAATTCTTTTTGATGTGACAGCTCTAAAGTTTAGACCCCAAGAAACGAACACACCCCAGTGGTCTATAAAAGGGCAGGCCCAGAAGCTCTTGAGTAACTGCAAGCGGAACAGGTCAGTAGCGCTGAAGCTGAGGGTTGTAGGAAACCCAACTCTTTCATGCCTGTCTTTTGGGCAGTAGCACAATCTGTGGCCTTCCTCATTGAGAACTTTTGGGCAGAGTTCCCGCAGCACCACGCACCACAACGGCCGGGAGCCACAGTCAATCACCATAGATCGTCGCCTCCACCTCATCCTTCACCTTTCTGGCCAACCAGCAACCAAAAACATGGCTTGCACCATCCATTTACTAAGACGAGGGGGAAAGCTTATACGTTTTTCCTTTTTGCTCCTATTCTTGGGGAAACATCGACCATGTTAAATGACTCGATTTTCTCTCAAGTTGTGCAGATGTCTTTCTTTGCAGAACCAAACGACATTGTACCGCTTGGATAGAAAATAAGGGTGCATCACTTGTACGACCATGCATGTCTTGTTCCAACCCAGGAACAATAATGCAGTATTCAACTACAGAAACTCAAGTTATGGAATTAACAGCTTAATTTATTCATGGTTACACAGGAGAGCTACGTATCGTTGTATTATTAAAAAGAAAAGAAACATCAAAATGGTGCAACAGTAGTTTTACAACACGGGTGCTTAGATGCACTGCAACACAGCGAAGCCGGAGCTCACGAATTACAGCTCATCAATTTTCTTAAGTGACTGCCGCTCGCCAAAGGGACTGAAAGATATGTTGCGCGACAGCTCTCACCCAAAGTTGGAATAATAGCCTTGCTCCGTTCCGTCCACAATGTTCAAAGAAAAAGCACGAAGATGGAGTAATAGCATGTCAAGGAATGTTAGTTGTGATGCGTTAGTAGTCAACATGGGAACGAGATCACGTCAGCGTGCGCCCGTTGATTCGGCATTGAACGGCATCCGTTCTGCACTAGCTCCGCTTTCGATACTTCTCTACCTCCTTCCGATACTCCATAATGTATTTGTTTTTGTATTTTATAAAATTTTGAATATGATGAACGTTCAAATGCATTTTGAAAATGTCAAGAAATATTTATATTTTAGATGAAACCAAAAACCACTATGGAGTGCAAGGGGGACTTGGGCCCCCTCCCCATGGTATCTTTCAAGAGCTTTGTGATACATATATTTTTGTGCTTACCTTATTTTATGCCTACATAAGAACGTAGCCTCAATTTTATTACGTTGGTCGATCATGGGCTAAATAAAATCAAGTAATGTCTCAGAGTACATGATGAACTCTTTAAAAAAAGATGAAGCTGACATAAAAGATAATGGTTCATAAGCATGCCTTATGATCCAAATAGTACCTCAATAGTTTTTTTAGCCGGCGTATCTAGTTCGCCAACCAAATAGTTGAGTATTGCGGTATGCTCGGATTGTGAATTGTTTCCGTTGTTTGTATGGTCATGATCTAGTAATTCATTTGGTTCTAAAAACTGACCAAGCACAACTGATGATAGCCGCCAGAGCCGGTAGCAACAATCATCAACGTTGTCGCACCACGAAGATCGAGGATCCAATGGGGATGGGGAAGGAGACATTTTGCCCCATTAACCTCACAGGGGTATTCCTGTGCTTACAATATTTTGTGCATACATGAGAAAGTACTCTCAATTTTATTATTTACCTTGATTACAACTCAGATTTCATCTATAACTAGAAACTAGCTTTGAATTGGTAAAAAAAATGTATCCGTGCACTATGGAAATTCTAGAAGTAGCACACTCACCCGGTACTTTTATAAATAAGGGTCTGTTTGGTAGATCTTTAGTTCATGAAAAAAAACAACTTCAGCTCTGGATTATCAGTCAAAATAGTTTTTTTTTACTTATTACAGCTTATGCAGTCAAACCGTTTGGCAAAACAACTTATCCTATCTGTTCAGAAACAAATTATGAGTGTGAGTTCTGAAAAGCTGCTATTTCTAGCTTCACCATCCTAAGTATAAAAATGAAAACGGCTTACAACAGTTTATGCCTAAAAACATTTCTTCCAACTTACTCTTTGGTACAACTTGACCTATATATAATCTAAAGTTGAAGCTGCTAGTGAAGCTGTAGCAAAGGGACCCTAAATATGTCTGATAAATTGAGTCAAACATAACCAGGGGCGGACGTGCCATTGGAGCAAGACTAGGAGCATTTCATATTGAGCGTTAATAATCAGTGACGATTTGAACTTGTCTAAGTGGAAACACAATAATATGAGACCGGTCGCTCGACGGCTGAAAAGTGGGATACACAATATAGTGGCCAATAATAAGCGGACGTCGCGTTGCACGCTGTGATCAAGGAAGGACCTGCAAGTGTCGGTACGGCGTGGCCACTCAGCCGTTACCGCCACCTTGGATCGTCTAATGACCTCATCAGTGAGAGTGAGCTTCTGGAGGTGGGAAGACTCGCCGCCGATATGCTCTGTTCCGCCTTCCGTGGTGGCCGTCGTCAGCGGCACACGCTCCACAACGCACGCTGTCTGTGTATGTGTAATTAACTTGGAACGGAGATCGCCACCCTCGAAACGGCTGTCTGTGTATGTGGACAGCTTTGGCAGAGGCTCATTGTGGCATGACTCTGTTGACAGTATTGCCAGCCACGGCACCTGAGAGTATGCTCATCGGCGAACGTCACATGCGCTAGCTGCTGGCTGGGTACGTGCAAGGACGGCACCTGGTCGTGGTCCAAGAGACGCGAGCGAGGAGTAGATCCATTTACCGACCAACGAAGCTTGTTTTCTTTTTCATTTCTCTCTCCAGCCACCAATTTTGTATACTGAATTTTCGGTATCACGCTTTGTTTTTTGTTTCCTCCATAGGTAGAGTGTATAAAGAGACCTCGAATTTCCCGTGATTTATTTCTGTTCATCGCGCACGGCGTGCAGGGAGACGGCAGACGAGGTGGTTGAGGAGTTTTGTTTCTCTTGCTGAACCATGGCTAATCGCGTAATTTCACATGGTGGTTGGGCGCCGTACATCTATTGCATTCGCCGCATGGGCCAAACCGGGGAGCGTGATCTCCAATAAGATATATGGATACTACGTTTGTTGTTTAATATTTTATAAAAAGAATTGTATTAAGGATGTGTTTGGCATGGTTCCGAAGCAAGACAGCAAGACTTCGATCCGGAGCTGCTCTAACCAGCCAAACACCCTAACTCCTAAACTTCTAAGAGTAGGTAAACTCCCAAAAGTTGAAAGAGTTATAGTTCATTTTCGTGAAGCATCACGTTTGCTACTCCCAGAATGGAGGAAACGAATCTAGGCGCGGAGTTCTGAGAAAATTACCCGTAATTGCCACTGATTACACAAAAAACAGTTTGCTTCTCTTCTTTCGTTCCCCTTGCCGAGCCCATATCTCCTGCACATGCACTCCCTAGGCGCCGCCTCCCGCAAGGCCACCGCCACCCGGTGCCACCGGAGCCGCCGCTCGCGCGAACGCCCGCCTGCCATAGCCGCCGCCCCCTCCCCCCCCCCACCATCGCTCGCCTCCCCATCGACGCATCCGACGCTCCGCCTCCCGCAGACGACGCGTCCGCCTGCCGCCGGCCCGACCGAGCTGCTGGTCCGCCTTTCACGGACGACGTGTCCGCCTACCAACGGGAAGCATTGATCTACGCAAAACATTTTACCATCCCATATTGAACAAATCAAGTAACACATCAATGAACAAATCAACGCAAACTGCATTCCTGAAACCAATGGATCTAGGATTTGCTTCATTTAGCAACCACTTCAATGAAAACTTTACTTTTTCGTCAGTTTTGCGTTGTCATGCTTGCCAACGGTATTTGTCAGACGATAACAAGCATTCGATCTGGTTGGGGAACATATGAAGAGACATCATTTGCGGACATGCACACGAAAGTGTTGATGTTGTTCAACCCGACATAACGACAACTAGTCTTCCCAAATCTAGCCCATGACACACTAATAGCACCACACGACCTAGTTGTTGAATGTGCCGGTCCAAGTTGTGACTGTGATTGTTATTGACGGACATGGCCACAAAAACGTTGATGTTGTTCAACCCGGCATAACGACAACTAGTCTTTCCAAATCTAGCCCATGACACACTAATAGCACCACACGACCTAGTTGTCGAATGTGCTGGTACAAGTTGTGACCGTGATTGTCCGAGATGCTAAGCACACGAGGGCTCATGCCCCTCCTACTTTCAAAAACTCCATGAGAAAACGAGATATATAAGAAAGAAGCATAAGGGACATTGAAAGGGGATATGAGTCACATTAAATTCTTCATATCCACTATATGCACAATGTCATATTGTCATAATAAGGAAGCTACTATCCTGAACATTTATAACAACTATTGTTGTACAAATTATGAATCTCTGTCCTTTTAGTTTTAGCAAGCTATTAAACTCACTTGCATTTAAACAAAGTAATTATGTTGCATGTAGTCTCAATGAGCACGAAGCGAGAGAGATTCTAAAAAATTGCCAAATCAAACCTCATGCCAACATTACCCCCTCCCCTCTCACCCCCGTAGCTGACTAAAATTATAATTTTTTTGAATAATTCAAGTAATCTTACAAAATAATCACAATATATTAGCAACTAACTTCCTACAACTTAAGGGTTTATCTCTTTATAAGGTGATTTAGATTTTGCTCATCTCCATGTCACCTTTTCTAGCTATTATTGGATCTTAATCCAGCTATCTATATCTTTTATGTACTTGTGCAAAATGAAATGTTCAACCTTAGTACTAATTATTTCGGCAGTAATTTTTTTCATTATTGCAGTAGTACATTGCTATTGTTCCAAAACGTAGCATTTTTTTTCTCTGAAAATCTAACTGAGATAAAAGTAAAAATTCTCACTGAAACTGGAGTAAATCGCAAAACTTAATCCTCATCCCATAACAACAACAGCCCCGCCAACGAACGAGAATGAACGGGCGGTCCATTTCGAGTATTGCTAAAGCTACACAAATGGTCTCTTTCTGAGAGCCTGGATGAGGAGTTGCGTTCATTCGCCGCGCTAACTAGGCTGGTTCGCCGTTCACGTCGCTGAAGAACGAGGTCTCGAGAGTGCACAGTAAGGCGCACGATGCCAAGTTGCCAACGCCGTCGCGCTAACATGAGCAAACTAGAGACAAGGATAGGAGAGGCAAGGCATCACCAGGCACACGTCGCCGTGTGTGTGTGTGTGCATGTGTCATCTGATCCGTGCGTTGGCCTTCCACGTGCAGATAGGTTGGGCAGAACTTCTGAGCAACCACGCACACCAGCCACGGCGCCTGAGACCATTTCCCGTACGTGGTCGTTGGACGGCACACGCACCATCAGCATGTTGATCTCCAGTAGGATTCGGCGATTGGGGATACGTGCTTGTAACATCCCAAACTGTAACGAATATTCGTGTGTTAATAAAAGCAAAGTTTGGAAGTAATTCAAGGGAATTTGGTGAAAGTTTGAATTCAAATCGAAGGAAAAACACACGAAACAAATCGCAAATGATTTAATTCAAAAATCCGCGTTGTGGGCCGAAACTCCGTCGCACGGCCCACTTTCCTTCCCTTCTCCCGCGCCAGCCCAGTCCGGCCCGACCCAAGCCCGCGGTCAACAGCGCACCTTCCTCCTCCGCCCTTTCCAGCTCACCCGAGCTCGCGCGGCGCACGGAGCGAGCGCCACCTCGGACGGCTGTCGCGTAGTGCCTCCAAAGTTCACCTGCCCCCTCCCCCTTTTGCCGTCTACAAAACCCTCGCGCCGCCGCCGCCTCCCCATTCCTTCTCCCTAACCCTAACCGCACCGCCGCACCGCGGTATTCCCATCCGCCATGGGCGAGGCACCGAGCTTTGGGTGCTGAAGCTGTTCTTCGAGCACGGTGAGGAGCGAGGAGCACGCCGGTGCCCTTATCTTCGCAAGAGGATCCCGGGAGGTGGAGCGCGACGCCCGCGAGTTCCGAGCTGCCGTCGTCTTCATCGCCGTTCGCCATCTCCGGTGAGGCTCATCCTCCCCTGCGTCCTGTTCCGGCTTCCCCGTCAATCACCCTTCCGTCCGGTCCTAAGCGCACCCTTGACTCCGTCTTGTAGCCCCGGAACACGGAGGAGCGTGGTCACCGTCGTCCCCGTCACCCGTTCGTGGTCCGCCGCCGCCGTCCGTCGTCGGGCTTCGTCGACAGCCGTCTCTTTGCCCCCGCCTAGACCGTCGCGAGCTAGCTGGTGAGTAGCCGCCTCGTTTCCCCCTCTTTCCCCTCGGGATTGGGTGCTAATTGGTCTCTCCCATCTCCTTCCGCCACCGCGTCGCCATGGGCGCCGGTGAGCTCGAGCTTAGAGGCAAGCTCATACCTTTCTCTCTGTTCCGTTAGCTTCGTCGTGATCCGTAGCACCTTGTGCGCACGCTTGTTTGGAGAAAGTCCGGGGCTTTACCGTGATTCGTGGAACTCCGTTGAGCCGCCGCCGCGGAACTCGCCGCCGGCGACGCTCCGGTGGGTTTCTTGGCCCGGGAAGGATCGTTGTTGGGTTCGTGAGTGCACAAGCTTTAGTTTGGTGGTCTCAAAGCGCGGTCTTTTGGTAGCCGGGGGATTCCCCCTTTCACCCGCCGCCGTCGCCAACTCCGGCGAGCTTTGGCCGCTCGTCGGAGGGGAGCCGGTGTCCGGGACCGGCGCCGGCGGTGCGCGCTAGCCCGGGGAGTCGCTCGGTATGCTTGGTTCGCGTGCCGGCGAGCCGTAGCGGCCGGGCGGGTCAACTCCGGCGAGCCCCGCGGCGGAGCGCGGGCGGCGCCGCCCTCTCTCGGTAAGTTGAGGTGGCGCCGACGTGGTCGCCGACGCGTCATGTTTTTCTCGCCGACGTGGCGCCACGTAGCGTAGGAGTGTGCAGGTGTGGCGCGGATCCGTAGTCCCGCGTGGCGCTGACGTGGAGCCCACGTGGCGGAAGAAATGCCACGTGGTGCTCGAGTTGTAGAGGTTTTGGCTCGCGTGGCACTGGCGTGGCGTCTACGTGGTCTTGACGTGGCGCCCACGTGGCAAAGAATATTCCAGGGAATATTCCATTTCTTTTATTGGATTTTCCTGAATTTCCATAATTCCTTTTTCTTTGGAAATTCATATCTTTTTCCTGGAGCGTCGGAAAAATACGCGGTCGGTTGCGTTGGACTCGTAGCGACGTTCTCTACGCGTTAGTGTAGCTTTTGGTCATGTTCTAGTATCGTAATTTCCGTCGTTAATTCCGTACTATTTCCTATCTGTCTCGATAAGCGTGCCTAACCCTCGTTTCGCGATCCGTCCGTCGAGAGGCGCCGAGGAGTTCCCGTCCGAGCCGCAGTTTGAGGAGTTTCCGCCGGAGCAGCCGTACGAGTACCCCGACCCGGCCCGGGAGCAGCCCTATCCGGGCAAGCCGCAATCCTTGACCACTCTTGATCCTATTTAGTACTTGCATTAAATTGGACCATGCATGATTAATGGTTACTTGCACTTGTAGTTTACCTATGCCATACTATGCTATCCTTGCTACTGTTTGCCATAGGTTGTTCTACTCGTTACTCGCATGCTTAGTACTTGCTTAGTTGCTTAATTGAACCCCATGATGACTATACATGTTTTTGTGTAAAATAAATTGTAGGTGTTTCTTAGGTGTCGAGTTTACGTACTAGATACCCCGTAGGGCCTTTTGCGGGGGCGAGTGTGTAGGTGGTTAGGTGCTGGGAGACTTCGGGGAGTCTCTACTTGGGGAGGACCTGTTGCGGGTACAGCTTGTGTAGGGGTCTTGGGCTATGGAATCCCTGTTGTGGTGACACCTGTTGAGACCGTTGTTGTTGAGGAGAGGGATGGTGACTCGCCTCGGCAGCTTAAGGACCGGTTCTTGTGCGTATGCCTCTCTTGGTCTTACTAGCATACCACGTGACTTGTATGGGCGGGCTGGATCATGATACTTAGCGGAGGAATGGGTGGCCCGCCGTGGTGTAGAGATTAGTGGTAGTGGGTGTTGGAGCGTTTGTCTCGACCCACGAGCGGAGGATATCTCACCCGGCCCGTGGTACGCCTTGTCACACCCTTCAGGACCTTCTTTTCCTATGTTGTGGTTAGAGGATCCCGGACTCGAGGGACGGGCGCCACCCATTCGATGCTTTGAGGAGTGATCTTGTGAGTGTTGCTTTGCTTGGGCCACGACGGTGGTCTTTTGTTTGAGTACCTCTTCACGTGGGTACAGCTTGCTTACTCTCTGCAGAGATATATAAATCTATACGTATAGTCTAGCCCAAAGTATGGGCACTACCGAGAGAAATCCACTTGATTAGCATTTACTACTTCTCCCTCTCGATAGGTGTTTTACTTCCGGCTTCGAGCCGTGGTCCCGTGGAGGTATGCGGGACATAAAACTTGACCCTTGCAGGATTGTGTTGTTTCCTGCAAGGCCACTTATAAAATTTGACTAATAATAAAATATGATTCACATAGACTTGAGGATTAATGCTTTGGGTGCTAGCCCTTGCCTTTCCTTGAACTATCCCAACATGCATACATTGTTGCTAGGTAGTTTGCGGCTTGCCGAGTACGCGTAGTACTCACGGCTTTCCCCACTATGTTTTTCGACGCCGTTGCCGAGGAGCCGGCCGAGCCGCTTGAGAGAGCCGACGAGGAGGAGTGACGGTCTCGCCTACACTCGAGTTGCTTGTGGGTATGGACTTCACTACGGATCTTCACCGAGAGATGCTTCCGCTTTGCTTCCGCTTCGTTAGTCTTCTACCATGATTTCGCGATGGCCTGCGTGCCACGCTCTTGTACTCTTGAGATTGAGATTTATGCATAATAATAATGTACTTGGAGAATCTATTATCTCGCCTTGTTATTTCGTTTAATTTATGGTTTTACTGTACTAACTTGTGTTGGATGTACGTGCCACACTCCCGGGAGTGGCAATGAGGTACAAAGGGTTCGGATTTCACGTTGGTGAAATTCGGGTCCGTCACGCTTGGTATCGTAGCCATACTTGATCGTAGGAACGAGACCCGTAGAAACTGGACGTAACCATAAGGACAATATCTAGCTCTCTAATCTGCTATTCGTCTTTCATCAAACTTTGAAATCTGTCTCATCGTTTAAAGCTCTCAAAGTAAGATATGACTGAATGGATGATGCCTTTGTTGTGTTTGCATGGATAGATGATTTGCATACTAATCTGTTACTCATGAAGATTCTCTCAAGATTTGAAGAAAGTGTTGGATAACCCGTACTAATCGTTGGAATTGTGCCTTGTTAACGGATGCCGAGAGGAAGGGGTCTACACGTGCGGTTTGACCAGGCTGCGATGGAGGTGGACGACCAGCCCCCGCAGGTCGTGGGCGTGGTCGTGGTCGTGGCGGAGGTCGTGCCGCGCCCGCAGCAGCTGCGCGAGGCCGCGGAGCGAGAGGCCGTGGCCGTGGAGGAGGAGCCGTGGGTACTCGCGGCGAGGGCGTGGTCGCGGTGGAGAGGCACCACCGGATCCCGCAGCCGGAGAGGCAGAGGGTGCCGAGCAGGAGGCACCAGGACAGCGAGGAGGCTCCCGGGCAGCAGGAGGGCGCCGAGCAGCAGGAGGTACCACCACCACCTCCCCGCTCGGACTCTCGCCGACGTGATGGCGAACCGGACCCACATCCTTGGAGGTCCGATGCAGATGCTGCAGCAGCAGCAGCAGCAGCAGCAGGAGCACCACGAGCAGATCTTGCAGCAGCAGCAGCTGCCACAGCACGCAGGCCGCAGCCGGCTCGACTTGAGGAAGGAGGCCTTCCGCAGGCTGCAGCCGCAGACGTTCTCTCACCGCACCGACCCCTTGGACGCCGACAGCTGGCTCAGGACGGTGTCCAAGCAGCTGGTGATGATGGAGTGCACCGACGCCGAGTGCGTGTCACTTGCTACCTACTTGCTCGGAGGCGCAGCCGGCGCGTGGTGGGACACTTACGTGACCAACCACCAGGACCCGACACAGTATCTCTTGGGATGAGTTTGAGCAGGAGTTCGTAGCTCAAGCACATCCCCAAGGGAGTGATGGACAGGAAGGCGGCCGAGTTCCGTAACTTGAGGATGGGATCCATGGGAGTGCTCGAGTACTACCACAGGTGGACCGAGCTGTCCCGCTACTCACCTCGTGACGTATCCACCGAGCAGGTCAAAAACTCTTATTCAGCTTTTTCATCTCAAATAATCACTATCTCGCTTTTCCCAATGATTTCATACTTAACACGTTCTATGTTGCTATCTCTTCATCTCATTTCCCTTCGCGGTTTTCTATCTTTCCACCGAGCAGACAAGATCTACTACTTCAAGCAGGGTCTCAAGGCCGAGATTGGTCCCCACGTGGCAGGGTGCTCTACCTCGAAGGAGCTAGTGGACAAGGCTATTGAGGTTGAGGACAAGCATCGAGAGGATCGGGAGGGTTGAGGCACACAAGAGGACAGGAGGACAGCTAGACCGTTCCGGAGGTCGGCAGAGGCCGAGGTTTGGAGGGCAGCAGCAGCAGCTCACTCGCCCACCACAGGGGCAGTTTGGCAGCTCAGGGCAGAGGCGGTTCGCACCGCAGGGTCAGCAGCACTCGGCGTGCTCCAAAGCACCACAGCAGTCCGGGTGGAGGCCCCCGAGCAGTGGGATGCCCTTCGCCAACAAGTGCTTCCAGTGCGGTCAGCCGGGACACAAGTACTACGCGTGTCCCAACATGGGTCGAGAGCTCCTACTACCTACACTACCCCCAGTGCCAGCAAGCACAGCCGCCGCAGCAGCAGCAGCTTCTGCAGCTGCCCCACGCCCGTGCAGTCAGCAGCCGGACAGCAGCCGCAGCAGAGTGCCTCTCGTGCTAGACTTCACCACCTCACCGTTGAGGATGCACAGCAGGCGCCGGACGTCGTCCTTGGTGAGTTTCTCGGTTAACTCCCGTTTAGCTTCGTTCTTTTCGATACCGGTGCGACTAGATCGTTCGTGTCTTCTGCGTTCGTTGCGAAGCTTAAGATTCCTCTCGACTTGCTCGATTTTCCCGTGCTCGCTATCTCTCCACTTGGTACTTCAAAGTGTGTGACGGGTTGCCGTCGAGTTCAGATCTTGATTGAGGGTGTTCGGTTCTTGGCTGATTTGGCTCTCTTGCCGTCTTCCGGGATTGAGGTGATTCTTGGGATGGATTGGTTGACCAAGAACAAGGGGGTGATTTATTGTGATTAGCGGATTGTGACCTTGGTGAACCACCGAGGAGTGGCTGTGTGTTTCACACCGGTTGCTCCCAAGTTGCCGACACAGCCTTGTCACTTGCGGTGGTTTGTCACTTGAGCAGATACCCGTGGTTTGTGAGTATCCCGAGGTCTTTCCCGATGATTTGCCAGGGCATCCACCAGATAGGGATGTTGAGTTTGTGATTGATCTTCTTCCGGCACGGCCCCTATTGCTAAGAGGTCGTATCGCATGTCTTCCGATGAGTTGGTGTTGCTTAAGCAGGAGATTGATGATTTGTTGAGTAAGGGGTTCATTCGCCCAAGTGCCTCACCTTGGGGATCCCCTGTTCTGTTTGTGAAGAAGAAGGATGGTACCGACAGGATGTGTGTTGACTATCGTTCTTTGAACGAGGTCACCATCAAGAATAAGTACCCCTTGCCGCGGATTGATGATTTGTTTGATCAGCCGAAGGGTGCAAAGTATTTCTCCTCCATTGATTTGAGATCCGGCTATCATCAAATGAAAATCCGCGAGTGTGACATTCCTAAGACTGCCTTCGTGAGTAGGTATGGATCTTTGTTACCGCTTTGTCAATTCCGTTGTTATCTTTCTTGCATGATCGCCCTTCCTTGAGTTTTGCTTCTTATCTATTCCCGGACAGGTATGGGCAGTTCGAGTTCACCGTTGCTTCCTTTGGCTTGACCAATGCCCCTCCCTACTTCATGAACATGATGAACAAGGTCTTCATGGCAGAGTTGGATAAGTTTGTGGTGGTTTTCATTGATGACATTCTTGTGTACTCAAAGTCCGCCGAAGAGCATGCACATCACTTGAGGGTTGTCTTGGAGAGGTCGAAGGAGAATCGGTTGTATGCCAAGTTCAGCAAGTGCAGGTTCGGCTTGAGGAGGTGGCTTTCCTAGGGCATGTCATCAATGCCAAGGGAGTGTGTGTGGATCCGGGGAAGGTTCGGACAGCTTGTGAGTTGGCCGTCACCGCAGTGTGTCAAGGATGTGAGGAAATTCTTGGGGATGGCTGGATACTACCGTCGCTTTGTTGAGGATTTCTCTCGGATAGCTCGTCCCATGACGGAGCTCTTACAGGATAAGGTTACCTTTGAGTGGACCCCGGAGCGTGAGAGGAGCTTTCAGGAGTTCAAGACTAGATTGACCACCGCACCCGTGCTCACTTTGCCGGATCTTAGTCAGGACTTCCAGGTGTACTCGTGATGCTTCCACTCGTGGGATTGGTTGTGTGCTCATGCGGAACAGGAAGGTTGTGGCTTATGCTTCGAGGCAGTTGAAAACACATGAGAAGCATTATCCCACTCATGATCTTGAGCTTGCAGCAGCTTGTTCATGCTTTGAAGATTTGGAGGCACTATCTCATCGATGGCGGATGTGAGATTTTCACGGATCATAAGAGCCTCAAGTATATCTTCACGCAGATCGGAGCTGAACATGAGGCAGAGGAGATGGCTCGAGTTGATCAAGGATTATGATTTGAGCATCAACTACCATCCCGGCAAGGCTAATGTTGTTGCGGATGCGCCGAGTCGCAAGGCCTATTGCACTTCTCTCATGACGAGTCGATCGGAGGTGTTTGAGGAGATGATGAGGGATGGAGTGGAGCTCATTCCCGAGGGCTATCTCTATGAGTTGAGGATCACGAGTCTACTTGGAGATCGAATCGAGAGAGGCAGAAGGTTGACAGTCTTGTGGAGTCAATCAAGGAGAGAATAAAGGAGGATAAGGCACCTGGGTTCGAGTGGATGGTGATGGTGTACTTTGGTACAAGGATCGGATTGTGGTTCCTGGAGGTGCAGGGATTCGAGATGAGATCTTGCGAGAGGCTCACTCGTTCTCGCTACTCGATCCACCCAGGGAACACAAAGATGTATAAGGATCTCCGTACTCGAGTTCTGGTGGGAAGGCATGAAGAGGGATATTGCTCGGTTTGTGGGGATGTGTGACATTTGCAGGAGGGTCAAGGCGGAGCATCGAAGCCAGCCGGTTTGCTCAAGCCTCTTGAGATTCCTATGTGGAAATGGGAGAACATCAGCATGGATTTCATTGTTGGACTACCTCGTACGCCGAAGGGTCATGATTCCATCTCGGGTGATTGTGGATCGGTTCTCCAAAGCCGCTCACTTCGTAGCTGTCGGACGGACTACCGTGTGGAGAAGCTTGCCAAGCTGTACATTGATAACATTCCGAGACTACATGGGGCACCTCTCACCATTATATCGGATCGTGGTTCTCGGCTTGTGTCTAAGTTCCGGAGGAGTTTGCATGCAGCTATGGGCACCCACTTGGACTTTAGCACAGCTTATCACCCTCGGACGGATGGTCGGACAGAGCGACCGAATCAGACTTTGGAGGATATGTTGAGAGCTTGTGTGCTCACCTACAGCAAGAATTGGGAGGAAAGCCCGTCGTTTGCCGAGTTCTCTTACAACAACAGCTACCGAGCAGGTCTCTAGATGTCTTCTTCGTTTCTATCTTTTAACTTCCTTCATTCTCGTTTCCCTTACGTTCCCTATCTTCTATCGGGCAAGCATCAAGATGTCACCCAATGAGCTCCTGTACGGGAGGAAGTGCAGGACACCTCTCATGTGGGCAGAGGTTGGAGAGAGGTCTTTCTATGGACCGGATCTTGTGAGAGAGGCTGAAGAAAAGGTTGAGCAAGTGAGAGAGCATATCCGAGTTGCTCGGAGCAGGCGGAAGAGCTATGCGGATAAGAGGAGGAGACCTTTGGAGTTTTTTGTTGAGGACTATGTCTATCTCAAGGTCTCTCCACTTCGTGGGACTCGCAGATTCCACGTGCGTGGCAAGTTGGCACCAAGGTTTGTTGGACCTTTTCGAGTGGTGAGGAGGATTGGAGATCTCGCCTACCAGCTTGAGTTGCCGGGACACCTTGCCGGAGTGCATGATGTGTTCCATGTTTCGCAGCTCAAGAAGTGTCTTCGTGTGCCGGAGGAGCAGGTTGCACCGGAGGTGTTGGATCTGCAGGACGGTCTTGAGTACTTGGAGTATCCTGTCAAGATCTTGGATGTGGCTTTCAAGGAAACAAGAAGCCGTAAGATCAAGTTCTGCAAGGTGTTGTGGAGTAATCACACCGAGCGAGAGGCCACTTGGGAGATGGAGGATAACTTGAGGAAGGACTTCCCTCACTTGTTCGAGGATGAGGAGTGAAATCTCGAGGACGAGATTCTTGTAAGGGGGAGTCCGTAACATCCCAAACTGTAACGAATATTCATGTGTTAATAAAAGCAAAGTTTGGAAGTAATTCAAGGGAATTTGGTGAAAGTTTGAATTCAAATCGAAGGAAAAACACACGAAACAAATCGCAAATGATTTAATTCAAAAATCCGCGTTGTGGGCCGAAACTCCGTCGCACGGCCCACTTTCCTTCCCTTCTCCCGCGCCAGCCCAGTCCGGCCCGACCCAAGCCCGCGGTCAACAGCGCACCTTCCTCCTCCGCCCTTTCCAGCTCACCCGAGCTCGCGCGGCGCACGGAGCGAGCGCCACCTCGGACGGCTATCGCGTAGTGCCTCCAAAGTTCACCTGCCCCCTCCCCCTTTTGCCGTCTACAAAACCCTCGCGCCGCCGCCGCCTCCCCATTCCTTCTCCCTAACCCTAACCGCACCGCCGCACCGCGGTATTCCCATCCGCCATGGGCGAGGCATCGAGCTTTGGGTGCTGAAGCTGTTCTTCGAGCACGGTGAGGAGCGAGGAGCACGCCGGTGCCCTTATCTTCGCAAGAGGATCCCGGAGGTGGAGCGCGACGCCCGCGAAGTTCCGAGCTGCCGTCGTCTTCATCGCCGTTCGCCATCTCCGGTGAGGCTCATCCTCCCCTGCGTCCTGTTCCGGCTTCCCCGTCAATCACCCTTCCGTCCGGTCCTAAGCGCACCCTTGACTCCGTCTTGTAGCCCCGGAACACGGAGGAGCGTGGTCACCGTCGTCCCCGTCACCCGTTCGTGGTCCGCCGCCGCCGTCCGTCGTCGGGCTTCGTCGTCGGCGTCTCTTTGCCCCCGCCTAGACCGTCGCGAGCTAGCTGGTGAGTAGCCGCCTCGTTTCCCCCTCTTTCCCCTCGGGATTGGGTGCTAATTGGTCTCTCCCATCTCCTTCCGCCACCGCGTCGCCATGGGCGCCGGTGAGCTCGAGCTTAGAGGCAAGCTCATACCTTTCTCTCTGTTCCGTTAGCTTCGTCGTGATCCGTAGCACCTTGTGCGCACGCTTGTTTGGAGAAAGTCCGGGGCTTTACCGTGATTCGTGGAACTCCGTTGAGCCGCCGCCGCGGAACTCGCCGCCGGCGACGCTCCGGTGGGTTTCTTGGCCCGGGAAGGATGCTTGTTGGGTTCGTGAGTGCACAAGCTTTAGTTTGGTGGTCTCAAAGTGCGGTCTTTTGGTAGCCGGCGGGATTCCCCCTTTCACCCGCCGCCGTCGCCAACTCCGGCGAGCTTTGGCCGCTCGTCGGAGGGGAGCCGGTGTCCGGGACCGGCGCCGGCGTGTGCGCGCTAGCTCGGGGAGTCGCCCGGTATGCTTGGTTCGCGTGCCGGCGAGCCGTAGCGGCCGGGCGGGTCAACTCCGGCGAGCCCCGCGGCGGAGCGCGGGCGGCGCCGCCTCTCTCGGTAAGTTGAGGTGGCGCCGACGTGGTCGCCGACGCGTCATGTTTTTCTGCCGACGTGGCGCCACGTAGCGTAGGAGTGTGCGGGTGTGGCGCGGATCCGTAGTCCCGCGTGGCGATGACGTGGAGCCCACGTGGCGGAAGAAATGCCACGTGGTGCTCGAGTTGTAGAGGTTTTGGCTCGCGTGGCACCGGCGTGGCGTCTACGTGGTCTTGACGTGGCGCCCACGTGGCAAAGAATATTCCAGGGAATATTCCATTTCTTTTATTGGATTTTCCTGAATTTCCATAATTCCTTTTTCTTTGGAAATTCATATCTTTTTCCTGGAGCGTCAGAAAAATACGCGGTCAGTTGCGTTGGACTCGTAGCGACGTTCTCTACGCGTTAGTGTAGCTTTTGGTCATGTTCTAGTATCGTAATTTCCGTCGTTAATTCCGTACTATTTCCTACTGTCTCGATAAGCGTGCCTAACCCCTGTTTCGCGATCCGTCCGTCGGAGGGCGCCGAGGAGTTCCCGTCCGAGCCGCAGTTTGAGGAGTTTCCGCCGAGCAGCCGTACGAGTACCCCGACCCGGCCCGGGAGCAGCCCTATCCGGGCAAGCCGCAATCCTTGACCACTCTTGATCCTATTTAGTACTTGCATTAAATTGGACCATGCATGATTAATGGTTACTTGCACTTGTAGTTTACCTATGCCATACTATGCTATCCTTGCCACTGTTTGCCATAGGTTGTTCTACCGTGACTCGCATGCTTAGTACTTGCTTAGTTGCTTAATTGAACCCCATGATGACTATACATGTTTTTGTGTAAAATAAATTGTAGGTGTTTCTTAGGTGTCGAGTTTCTGTACTAGATACCCTGTAGGGCCTTTTACGGGGGCGAGTGTGTAGGTGGTTAGGTGCTGGAAGACTTCGGGGAGTCTCTACTTGGAGAGTACCTGTTGCGGGTACAGTTGTGTAGGGGTCTTGGGCTATGGGATCCCTGTTGTGGTGACACCTGTTGAGACTGTTGTTGTTGAGGAGAGGGATGGTGACTCGCCCCGGCAGCTTAAGGACCGGTTCTTGTGCGTATGCCTCTCTTGGTCTTACTAGCATACCACGTGACTTGTATGGGCGGGCTGGATCATGATACTTAGCGGAGGAATGGGTGGCCCGCCGTGGTGTAGAGATTAGTGGTAGTGGATGTTGGAGCGTTTGTCTCGACCCACGAGCGAGAGGATATCCCACCTGGCCCGTGGTACGCCTTGTCACACCCTTCAGGACCTTCTTTTCCTATGTTGTGGTTAGAGGATCCCGGACTCGAGGGACGGGCGCCACCCATTCGATGCTTTGAGGAGTGATCTTGTGAGTGTTGCTTTGCTTGGGCCACGACGGTGGTCTTTTGTTTGAGTACCTCTTCACGTGGGTACAGTTGCTTACTCTCTGCAGAGATATATAAATCTATACGTATAGTCTAGCCCAAAGTATGGGCACTACCGAGAGAAATCCACTTGATTAGCATTTACTACTTCTCCCCTACGATAGGTGTTTTACTTCCGGCTTCGAGCTGTGGTCCCGTGGAGGTGTGCGGGACATAAAACTTGACCCTTGCGGGATTGTGTTGTTTCCTGCAAGGCCACTTATAAAATTTGACTAATAATAAAATATGATTCATATAGACTTGAGGATTAATGCTTTGGGTGCTAGCCCTTGCCTTTCCTTGAACTATCCCAACATGCATACATTGTTGCTAGGTAGTTTGCGGCTTGCTGAGTACGCGTAGTACTCACGGCTTTCCCCACTATGTTTTTCAGACGCCGTTGCCGAGGAGCCGGCCGAGCCGGTTGAGAGAGCCGACGAGGAGGAGTGACGGTCTCGCCTACACTCGAGTTGCTTGTGGGTATGGACTTCACTACGGATCTTCACCGAGAGATGCTTCCGCTTTGCTTCCGCTTCGTTAGTCTTCTACCATGATTTCGCGATGGCCTGCGTGCCACGCTCTTGTACTCTTGAGATTGAGATTTATGCATAATAATAATGTACTTGGAGAATCTATTATCTCGCCTTGTTATTTCCTTTAATTTATGGTTTTACTGTACTAACTTGTGTTGGATGTACGTGCCACACTCCTGGGAGTGGCAATGAGGTACAAAGGGTTCGGATTTCACGTTGGTGAAATTCGTGTCCGTCACAGTGCTGCTCGCTGTTTGGTTTATTCGTCTCTGCGGGTCCAATATTCCTATTCCTATGGCGTCAGCTTCGCAAGTTCGCCTTGTCTGGGGCTTACCAATGCAGTACAAATTCAGATTAAGACAAGCAAACCATTATCTACGGTCTGGACACAAAAAAACAGGTTATCTCATCAGCATCTGCAGACTATAGTAACCAACGTGCAAGCATCCTCAACAAGGTATCTTCACAACGTTCAATAATTTGTTTTCCCCAGACAGGGTCGTCACACCCTTTGAAATTTTATTACTCCAAGCAATAAACTACAACGATGTTCAACATACTGCTACCAAAAGTGAACAAAGTTGTTATAACTAATTAAACTTTTACATGGACAAAGAAGTACCTACTTCTGCTGGTACCGCCACCTTACATGATTCGAAGTTAAAAAGGTAGTATTGTGTGATCATCTTGCAAATATTTATTAAAATTGATTTATTTGTCAATTACCAAGTTGGCAGGAGTCCACGGTACTTACAATATATTCACTAGCTCAGTTACACACTAGTGATGACTTCATTTTGAACGGATCCAACGGGGATTGAGGGCCCATGCCCCTCCTACTTTCTCAAACTCCATAGCGAGAAGAAAATATCAGACTCACAGAAGGTTGAAAGAGAAGATAAAACCCGTTTTAGAATCCATCCTAGCTTTGCCGCCGATTGTTACCATTTTAGATGAAAAACACTAACAACCACTCCCTGAGCTCCCTACTATACAACTTTCAATCAATCTATGACCCAGCCCATGATGTACTAACAACACTTGCTATCTAGTTGCCAATTGGGCCTAGTCTAGGTTATGACAACAATCATATGCACGATTCAGGTTACGAAAAGGCTTGTAGACTTAGTGGTTACATAAGCCTCAGTAGTACTCCTCATGAGAGCGAATTTTCTAGGATTTAACGCATTGTGCTTTCAGTGTTAAATGAACTCCCTCGACAACGAGGTGGTAGCTGTGACTTTGTCAATCTTGAGGATTTACCAGCTTAGTTGTAACAGCCCGAGAACTCGCAATTCAAACCTCGTATCGAATTTTTCACGAATTCAAAATTTTGGAAGTTGCTTGTTAATCAAACCTCAATTCTCGTGTTGTTACCCTACTCAAATCTCTTCACATAAATTCTGGGTCAAGAAATATGTGGAGATAATCCAGTTAATTCAAACTGTGTGTTAGAATTTCATTTAGGTGTTACCTCAAGTCGCAAGTCAACTTAAATAAATTGGAGACTGTTTCTGTAGCAGCAGCAGCTTGAGTCATTTCTTCTGGCCCAAACCAGGCAGCGTGGGCCATTTCTCCCTTGCTCAACCAACCTGCTCCCTTTCTTAGCCCATCAGCTCGGTTCGGCCCAGCAGCCCATCTAAGGGGGCGACGCTGTTTGTCGTCTTCCTCGCGCCCCGCTCGACCGCGAGATGGAGGGCACGGACGTCGAAAAGGAGACGTGGCCGCATCTCCCTCTCGCCGCACACACCAACCCCCTCCAGCCTCGAGTACAAGTGCCCCGCAGCCGCCTCCATCCCTTTCCCCTCCCTCCGTGCGCCGCCACCCCTTGAGCCCGACTAAACCCTAGCCGCAACCCAGCTGCCGTCGCCATGGAGGTCGTGGGGAAGGTCGCCGGCGTAGAGCGCTCGTGTTGTCCCTGTGTTCTTCATGCAACGCTGAAGCTTTTGGTGCTGATCTCGTCGAGAATCGTGGAGAAGGGAGGTCAAGCGAGCAGTTTGAAGTTTTCGGCCGCCGGCTTCTTCATCGTCGTTCGCCTTCGTCGGTGAGGTCCCTTCGAGCTCGTCTTCCGTTCGCAGCTCCGTTTCGCTTGCCCTCCCCGTTTGATCCGAGTTCACCTGGTTTGCTTCCTGGTAGCACCGGAACGGAGGAGCGTAGTCACCGTCGTCCTCCGCCGCGTGGTCGCCGTCCGGCCGCCACCGCCCTCTTCGTCGTCCGCCCTCACCAAGGCCTCCCCGTCCGCACCATCCGCCTCTCGGAGAACCCCGGTGAGCCGCCAAGTCTTTCCCCTCACTTTCCTCTCGGAATCTCGAGCGAATTTCTGCTTCCCGTCGAGACCCGGCCGCCGCGCGCCATGGTCGCCGGCGTGTCGTCGCCTCGAGGCTCGCTCATGCTCCCCTAGGCATCCCTTTAGCCTTGCGGAGCCTTCCCGGAGCTCGTGCGCGCGTCCGATAGGAGAAAGGAGGTAGATTGAGGCCTTGGCGTTGTTCTTCCTTATCCGCCGCCGCGAGATGTGTCGCCGGCGACACTCCGGCAAGGTCTTCGGGCCCGGACCCGTGCCATAGGTTTCGCGGTAGCCTCGAGCGTTCGTTTGGTGGGTTTAGTTGGCGTTCGTTTCGTCTAGCGGAGCCTTTCCCCGAGCGCCGCCGTGAGGGGCTTATTCCGGCGAGCTCGCTTGGCTACTCCGGTGGGAGCCGGCCCCTTTGGCTTGTGCTCGTAGTTGTGCGCTCGCCTTCCGGGGGTCCCGGTGGTCCGGGTTGCCCGGCCGGCGAGCTAGGTCACCGGGCAGGCGTGTCTCCGGTGGGCCGCGCGGTGGCGCTGCGTCCGCGACCGCCTGTCGCCGTCCGGTGACGTCGCCCGTGGGCCCGTGGGGTTGGAGCCGGGTCCATGACCCCACTCCCCTTTTGTCTTTTTCTCTCGTAGACTCGGTCCACCGCGAGCCGAGCACCGAGCGATCAATTGCAGTTGGACCCCACTTCCCTTTGAAAATATCTCACCAGCATAATCCCAGGAATATTCCCTCGAATATTCCTTTCTTGTTTCCGAAAAATCCTCTTTAATCCTTTTAACCTTCGGAAAACCATAGAAAATTCTCTCGGACCTCGGAAAATTGTGCGGTTAGTCTTGTTAGATCCGTCTCGTCCAGCTCTACGCGTTAGTGTCGTTAGTTTCTACATTCTAGCAGCAACCAAATCTGTCCTTGCGATCCGTTTCCCGATCCATCTCTATTTGCGTGCCTTTGGGGAGTCCTACGTCGTGGCTGGTAGTCCATGAGTCTCTAGTTAGTCTTTGGATGGGCCCGATCCACGGTGCAGTGAGAGCACCGACAGAGAATATTCCCTAGAATATTCTTCCGTCTAATTCTTTTCTTTCTTTCTCGGATTTTCCGATAATCCCTTTAATCTTCGGAAGATCATATCCTTCTCTCCGGTCTTCGGGAATTTGTGCGGTCAATTGCGTTAGATTTGTCGTGTTACGTTAAGTGTTCTCCATGATCCCATCATCGCATCGTTTAATTTTGCAGTATCTCGTAATTCGTCGTATCTTGCTCGATTATTACTTAATTCCACCCATTTTCTCGTAAACTCCTTTATTCATTCCTTAATCTTCGAATTTAGTAGACGACCCTCTAGACATCGAATTATATGAGACTTGTTGCGCTAGTATCGTGGCGACGTTACCTACGCGTTAGTATTGTTAATGCCCATGTTCCAACGGTGATTAAATCTGTTCGTGCGTTTCACTTTCCAATCTTTCTCGTAATGCGTGTCGTTCTCTCGATTCACGTGTCACTTACCGCTTCGCCTCGAATTTGGATGACAGGTGGGATCGGATGGTCGAAGCTCGTGGAGTACCTGTCAAAGCCTTGCGAGGACACCGATCTATTCTTGGACCGTATTTAAGGCAAGCCGCAATCCTTGACCACTCTTGCTCCTATTTAGTATTTGCATTAAATTGAACCATGCATGATTAATGGATACTTGCACTTGTAGTTTACCTATGCCATACTATGCCATCCTTGCCACTCGTTTGCCATAGGTTGTTCTTCTCGTTACTCGCATGCTTAGTACTTTGCTTAGTTGCTTAATTGAACCCCATGATGACTATGCATGATTTTTGTGTAAAATAAATTGTAGGTGTTTCATAGGTGTCGAGTTTACGTACTAGATACCCCGTAGGACTTTTGCGGGGGCGAGTGTAGGTGGTTAGGTGCTTGGGAGACTTCGGGGAGTCTCTATTTGGAGAGTATCCGTTGCGGGTACGGTTGTGTAGGAGCCTTGGGTTTATGGGGCCCCTGTTATGGTGACACTCGTTGTTGAGACTGTTGTTGTTGAGGAGAGGGATGGTGACTCGCCCCGGCAGCTTAAGGACCGGTTTTTGTACTTGCTTGCTCTTTGGTTTACTAGCATACCACGTGACTTGTATGGGCGGGCTGGATCATGACACTTAGCAGAGGACTCGGGTGGCCCGCCGTGGTGTAGAGATTAGTGGTAGTGGGTTTTTGGAGCGTTTGTCTCGACCCACGAGCGAGAGGATATCCCACCCGGCCCGTGGTACGCCTTGTCACACCCTTCAGGTTCTTCTTTTCCTATGCTGTGGTTAGAGGATCCCGGACTCGAGGGACGGACGCCTACCGGTCGATGCTTTGTTGGATGATCTTGTGAGTGTTGCTGTGCATAGGCTTCTGCAGTAGTTCTATGTTATGGTACCTCTTCACGTGGATACAGATGCTTACTCTCTGCAGAGATATATAAATCTATACGTATAGTCTAGCCCAAAGATATGGGCACTACCACCGAGCGACCCACTTGATTAGCATTTACTACTTCTCCTCTCGATAGGTGTTTTACTTCCGGCTTCGAGCTGTGGTTCCAGTGGAGGTGTGCTTGGACTTAAAATTTGACCCTTGCAGGATTGTGTTGTTTCCTGCAAGGCCACTTATAAAATTTTGACTAATAATAAAATGTGATTCACATAGACTCGAGGATTAATTGTTTTAGGTGCTAGCCCTTTGCCTATCCTTGAAATATCCAAGCATGCATACATTGTTGCTAGGTAGTTGCGGCTTGCTTGAGTACTCTATGTACTCACGGCTTTACCACTTTGTTTTTCAGCCACCTAGTAGATCAAGCTTCAACGTCAAGACTTCGTCAATCCAACTAGCTTAAGGTTGAAGATGATTAAGAAGGGTTTCGCCTACACTCAAGTTGTCCGTGGTCTTGGATTCACTACGAAGACTTCCGCTACGCTCCAGTTGAAGATTTGCTTTTGTCGTCATCAACGCTTGGTGTTTCGCTTCCGTTAGTAGTTTTGTGTTGTTTTCTTGGCCTACGTGTCAAGTCCTTGTACTCAATTGTTGTAGATGTTATTCTTCTTAGAATAATATCTTATCTTGATTCTTGTCATATTTTGTAATCTTTTATGGTTTTATGGTATTCAACTGTATTGGTTGTACGAGTCATCCTCCCGTGAGTGACTATGAGATACAAAGGCACGGTTCTCACCCTCCGGTGGAAATCGGGCTGTCATTAGTCTTCGAAGATGCTCATAGAGGTAGGTTTTGCGTATGTATATTCATGGAGGTGAGCGAATTTGCGTTATAAGTATCTAAGTTGTACTGTGTAATCTCGAAAAATCTCGAAAAAATGCACGATTCAGATAAAGACAAGCAGAGCACATAAAAAAAGTTATGGGATTAGGATTTGTACTAACCAACATCCAAGGTGTACCAACTGTACCCCATCCTCGACAAAGTTAACTAAGTTCACAATGTCCATTAATTTATTTTCTTCAATATAGGGATACCCTTAAAAATTTTATTACTCAAGTAACAAAATTAGAACGATTTTTGTCATGTTTCATGAAGGTAAAAAAAAGTTCTAACTAGTGAGCCAAGCCCACGGACACCACTACCATACACGATTGGTGCCCATACATGTCCAACCGAATGGTACCCTGCAAACATCTACTAGTCCGTTCCGAAAATTTTGTTCACCTTATTTATTTGTTTAAAAAAATTATATATATATATATATATATATATATATATATATTATAGAATAATCATATATTTTGTTATGTGTTTTATCACTAAAAGAACTTGAAATATAACTTATAAACTTTTATATTTAAAGAAATATTTTCAATAATACGAATGATCAAATGTAAAAAAAAATCGTAACAAAAAAAAGTCAATGACGATAATAATTTCGGAACGAAGAGTAAATCATCAAGTTTCGGCAGATCCAATTGCACACTATTGAACCCTTTGTGATGAGCAGATGCGGCAGGAGGACTGGTGCCCATTCTAAATTTCTCAAATTCCATGACGAGGAGGAGAGAATAGACTCATCTTAGCAGAAGGTTGATAGAGAAGATGAGGCCCATCTTAGAATCCATCCTAACTATATTGTTACCATTTCACACCTCAACTTATTTAGCAAGTCTGGTCAGATTCACTTGCATTTGAACAAAATCAAGTTCTCTCTCTCAAGAAAAATCTAAACAAAGAGCTCGTTGTACTAAACTAGTAGTAATATAATATAAACACCTGCACGTCTTGATGCATCTCTATAACAGGCACGAAGCCCGAGAGATCCCAAATTAGTCAAACCTCATGCCAAGATGACCCCGTCACCAACCCTAGCTGACTGAAAATAATTTTAAAAAAGTCAAATAATCCCACAAAATACTCATATCATTCTAGTAACTAACCTCCCCGAGTTAAGCTAATCTCCGTCCCTTAACGATAACCACCCCGCGAACGAAGCAACGGACGGTGCCGGTTATTTGTGGAAACGCCCCGGATAAGTTGCCGCGGTTTCACCGCCAGGTCCCTGCCAAGCCAAACCGCGCGTGGCGTGCGTGGCTCCCGCGGATGCCGATGCCAATGGCGGCCGGCGCGCACGAGGAGGCGGCCTTGGCCCGCGCGGCGGTGGTCGGATCCAACCACCTGCGCCCGCGTCGGGGCCCACCGATCCCCGCCCCTCGCCCGCCGTCGGCAAGCCGCTGCCGTCGGGCGCCGTGCCGCGGCACTCGTACGTGTTCGACGGCGCGGGCGGGTTCGCCGAGGCGCCGTGGGGCGGGCTCGCCGGAGCTCCCGCGCTGCGGCCCGGCGAGTTCACGTGGCACCACGTGGAGCTCTCCCGCGCCGCCGCGAAGCCGCTGGCCCACGCGCAGGCGCTGATCGAGCTCCTCTGCCCGCCGCTCACGCTGCAGGAGATCCTCGCCTTCGTGGCCACGGGCCCGCACTGCGCCGCGGTGGCCGGCGACGGCGGCGCGCTCCTCCTCCGCGTGAGCTCGCCGGGGCCCGTGGGCAGCGCGTCCGCGCTCCGCCTCGCCGCGCGGGTCACCGACGCCTCCCTCGTCACGGTCTCCGTCGGCGGCGTGCCGCGGCTGGCCTTCGGGACCACGCAGGCGTCGCTGCTCTCCGAGGTGCCGCTCGGCGTCGTCTCCCCGTCGCTCGCCTCCGACGAGGGCCACGGCGGCGGCGGCCGCGCCGTCGACGGCGGCGTGGTCATCGAGGAGCGGCTGCTCGAGTCGCTGCTCGCGATGAACCACGCCGACGGCGCGCACACCGACAACCCGGTGCCGAGGACGGTGTCCAACCTCCTCGTGCACGTGCTCGGCACGCACGTGGACCACGTCCACGACATTGTCACAAGGCTCGAGATGGACCTCGACACTATCGAGCTGCAGCTCGACAAAGGTAGGTTGCTGATGTCGTGTCAATTTCCATTATTCCGTCCCCATCTCTCTCTCATCATCCGCGGATAAAGGAATTCGCTTGCTGTTTTTGTACGCCTACGCCTCTGTGGTTGGTGATGAGGATAATTTTGACTTCCAATAATGACATAACTCCATGCATGGGTTGGATCCCTTGATGGAATTCTGCATTAGGATTTGTGTAGTACTAGAAAAACTGGCAACATTTGGAGGTAGTCATTTGGCAAATATGACACGGTAAAAGATGTGCCTGTTGCTCCGGCAAAGAATTAAAAATGTATTGGCTGAGAACCCTAATGTGTACTCACATTCTCACTCTGTGTCTTCAAGGACTTTATTTGTGGTCTCTGGAACTTATTTGCAGGTGGTCACTTTATGAGGAAACTTTTGCTGGATGGCAGGAGATTTCCAAAAATGCATCTTGACCTACAGCGCCTGCTTCAGGTGATTCCTGAGTTTCGTCTCAAATCACTGGAATAAATGTATATAGGAATGAGCATCAGTTTGAACATCAGAAACTAGTCACGCTTTGAGCAGTTACTTCCATTAAATTATCCCTTTTTGTCTTAAAAGGACAGTTAAATTGAGGAATTGTATGAAAAGCAAGCCACTTATTACTATCATACCTTATTTATGTAGGTTGTTTCTCACGGTGAACAAGTATTCCCTCGTGTGAAGGAAAAATGTGCGAACAAGAGCTGGTTTGCAACCGGAGATGTTGCTGCCATTGATGATCTGATAGGTCGCCTCAGGAGGCTTAAAGAAAACTTAGGATTCATCACAAATAGAGTTACCACGCTTCAGGCTAGTCTGGATAGCTGGCAATCTGAGCAGATAAACAAAAGCTTGTACTATCTCTCACTTCTCTCGATAATATTCCTTCCTCTGTCCATTGTCACTGGAGGTAAGTTCTACTGTTGCTAGCTCATTTGCATCTACACAATTCATTTGTTATGAGCTCTCTCATTTACACTACTTGCACTTTCTGTCCAGTTTTTGGGATGAACGTTGGCGGCGTGCCGTGGACCTCACAGAACAAGCCTGAAAATATAGACGGCTTCATGAATGTCATGCTAATTTGTGTTGTTATCTTGTTAATTCTTTTGTTATGCTTCTTATTTCCTTCACTGTATTCACATGTGACGGCATGGAGAACCCGTCGTGAAATGTCCAGGAGTAATTCTCAGAATAAAAGACACCTGAAGCTCTTCAGAGGACACAGAGAAGGTTACATGCGCCTATGACAATAGCATTGCAATCTGGTGTGAGATGTTCTTTTTATCAGCAAGGGTATTGACAGTGATGTTGTACTATTAGTGACGAAAATTCTAGATAGCCAAACATGTACAGATTTGAAGCGCAGTTTCCAATGAAGTTCCTATCTTGTTCACTGTTTAGTTTAAATTTTTAATGTAGTCTTTGATCTCTGTGAGAACAATGGAAGCTACTTTGTTGTCACGGTACCATTATCTTTTTCGTGAAAAGATGACATTCTTCATTGAGAAAGAGACGTAATGTTGCCCCACGTTCTTCCAGGTGGTCGTTTTTAGTTGTATACGGTTACCTCTTTGTGGCATACTGAGATATTGATTTCAAATAGATATTGCCAAAACAGGCGGTAGTCTTGCTGTTTATTTTTTCCTCGCAAGCTGAACATGGAAGCAACGAATGTTCCAGGTTGTTTACTTCCAGAAGTGCCGACCAGAATATGCATCTATTGACTGGGTACTTTGAGTAAATAAACAAATAGCTACATATGAATGTTGACAATTGACTTCAAATTTAGATATAGGACTGAGAGAAGTTGCATTTTTCAGATTTGAAAATCGTATATTTGCATCTACCAACATGTCAAAGAAAACAAGAGCACAGATAAACATTTCTCAAGAAGAACCATGTGGTGGCGTGGTGCTATAATCACCTAATCAAATTGAATACAAAGGCTAAAATAGAAAAGCTACAGAAGATGTCTTCATGTATGTACAATGAGGGAAGACGATCGACATGTAATCTGCACCCCACTCCATTGTACGACAAAAAAGTGATGGAATGGTTCAAACTTTCACGACCCCGTGTATTTAACTTTGATCTGCACATCCAGCACTTGAGGAAATGAAGTACACATGGACATCAATGGACTGGAATTTCTCTTCTAGACTCTGTAATTCAGAACACCAGTATTAGAAAGCAAATGTGATAAATTGTGTGGAACAAAATGAAATTTATGAGACTTGCTTACTATTAGTCATTATTTCAACATTTCTAGCGCATCATATAGCCAAACTTGGAAAACTTCAGCTCTTTACCTCTCATCTACTGTTAAAAGTTTGCAAATATCTACATCGACAGCACTATACCCTCATAATGTTGGAAGCTGTAAGAATACTTCATGTTGCTTGTTCAGATTTGTGCCCATAGATAAATGAGCAAAGTTGCAAGGAAAAGGTAAGTGGGGCACCTTAATCCAACTTCACTTCAGGCTTTGAAATTGTACAGGAGATGAATGATCTGCACACACAAAGCAACAGATCCATCATAGAGATTCATCGCACATCAAGAATCAGATAATAATACCATTCACATGAGCAGTACCACTTGCTACACCAGTAGAAATTATTCTATCAACATTATCTATGCGTCGCTGAATGGACTTCAGTAGCATGTTCAGTGCTGAAATTCTCTTGCGGATAGAGCAAATCCTTGCTGCGTGCTGCATTATAACCAGTGAGGGGGCATTCTCCAATAGCTTGTCTAGTTCTGCTAAGAAAGAAAAAGCTTAGCTCGTAAAATTCATGAAACATGGATCCATCTACATTATATCCAACCTAATTTTCATCATATGGAAATGGAACCACCCATTTGATGTGAAGGAAGAATTAAATAAAATTGTGAGGCAAACAAATACAAAGTGCACATAAGTGCAATTTAAGTAGTAATCTGCATGCAAAGAATTGGCTAAAAAGTGAACCTGGATATTCTTTTTATGCAAAATGAGCCACTAATAAATCTTTCAAGTTGTTGATTCTGTCCTTGCATACATCCATGCAAGCTCATGAAATGGCAGAATGGTGTGGGGCTAAATAAAAACAAGTATTGTATGTGCAAATTGGAAGTATCTGAACCAATATCGACTTTATGAGTGTAAATTAAAAACAGAAGATTTGACAAGATGTCTTAGCATGGTTCAGCCAAGTTCATATGGGTCTCGATAATGGGAAGTAAAATTAAAAAGAATTCCTGCATAAGAAAGATCACATTTCATTTTTAATTACCCTTGCAAAAATCCCAAAGTACATAGCGTGAAGACATACAGAACTCACAGTTCAATTATGACACATAAATCCTACTCTCCTTTTTCGAAGAATATAAATCCTCCTCAGCACAGCATGAAAGATTATTTCTCCCTATATCTTCAGTTCCCTTAAATTAGTGGTAACAATATCCATAAAGTAGTGATAATAAAAGTCCATAACTCAAAATACAGCACTTGCATTTTTCTCATTACCTAGAATAATAATCTAGGAGCAATGCATCGACGAAAACAAGCAGCCAAACCCTAAGCCACAACGCACCCACATGACAAAGGCAACGGCAATGAAGCAATGGGTAGTGTAGTGTCGCGGGAATAAAGAGTGAGATATGAGAAAGAACCCACCTCCGTTGAGGCGGTCGATGACGGTGGTGAGCTCCTCCTGACTTCGAGCAGTGGCCGCGGCCTGCTGCTCGTGCTCCCGGAGTGCGCCGCCCAGCACCCCCGCGATCGCTGCAGCCAGGGCCCCGCACCGCTCGGGACGGGGCGTGAACTGCTCTTCCTCAGCGCCGCCCTCATCCGCCGGCTCCGGAGGACGGTCGTCGGCGGCAGTGGGGAGATCGGAATCATCCATTTGTGTTGCTCCCGTCGAGAACGCTTGTTTCTTTTTTGTTTTTTTTTAGGGAAGTCGAGAACGCTTGTGTGATGTTGTGGACCCGATTTTGGGCCATTTGGACCGCAAAGAGCAAAGGCTCTCCGTTGGGCTGTGATGCCCTTGTAGTAGAGCTGGCCAACTGGGCCGTGCTTCGTGGGCCGGCCTGACACGAGGCTACGTGCCATACCTGGCCGCGACCTCAATCCGTGGGCTAGCATGACATTGCCCGTTTAGATGCTGGTCCGTTAGACACAATAAAAGTCTGACACGTTAATTAGATTTGGTCAATCCTTCTGCCTCCCTCCCTTCTCTCCTCGCCACGTCCCTCCTCCACGTGCGTGCCGTCGCCGACGACCTCTCCTGTGCGGATCGTTGCCACCAGTCTCAGCCTTCCTCGCGTGCCCTGCTGTCGCCGTGACCCTTCTCTCTCTCTGCTCCTTGTCCTAAATCCACGCCGAAGGCGGGATTCTGCGAGGATCTCGGGAGGCAGTCGAGTGACGGTCCATCCCATGGAGAGAGGGGAAGCGGAGGTGGGAGGAGGCGGGAATGAGGATGGCGAGCTCGCAGCTAGGTTTCGGACTATTAAGACTTAACAGGCCTTCTTGAGCTTTCATGCTTGCAGCTAGCAGGCCATGCGAAGTTTGAATAGGCCATGTGATAGAATCAAATTCTTTTTTTTTTGAGAATATAGAATCAAATTCTAGTGTAGCATGAATAGTGTGCCGGTGCGTGCACGAGTCTTGTATCAACTCTTGAATTTTTTTAATATTATAATAGCCCAAAATTAAATTGCCGTGTCGTACCGCCTGTTTGGACACATGTACCTTGTAGTCTTTTATTGGAATTTGTACTTCTCTAGACCTAGTGATATTTTACAGGTAAAGCAAACTCACGGCAATTTTTACAGGATAAGTTCGAAACCAATGAGATATTTATCTCACACGATACACAAATCTTTCTTCGTTTAACTACTGATAAATATTTCTTCTATTTCAGCTACTCCTCTGGTTTTTATTAAAATGAGTTTTTATTAAAATGAAGGGAGCATCTATTTTATAATTTGACGAAATCTGATTTCTTGAACAAGAGCTACAAACGAAGAGCATAACTAGGGGCATTAGTGCAAACAGCTACGTAGCCTCTATGGCACCACTTATCCGATATAAACAACAGACAACTACAAACACAGCAACATCATTTCCTCGGACAGTCATGAACTTGCCTATGATCGAACTAGAGAACTTTGCTTGTAATAACGATAAGAGACCACAATCAGGACTGTAAACAGCGCGGCAACCAATACTCACGACACAAATAAACACAGGGATTACTTAACATAGGTGAATATTAGCAGCAAATAAAGCTCCATAACAAGTTCACATGATGACTGATTTGTCTTGGCAAAACTCATATAACTAAACAACGATAACAGGCCTACTGAAGTGCAGGTTTCCCAGATAAGTAATTCAACAGAAAAATGGTGGCAACGCCATGCCAGCTTACTTCATCTGACTATGCAGCCGAAGAAACAAGCAAACAAGCAATCACCACCATCATCTATCTCCATCAGCCTACTTGGATCTCTGCCTCATCTTTCGGCGCTTCCTCTTCAGCCTCCTCATGCGCTTCTTCTTCCACTGAAATGCAAAACAGAATGAATCAGCTTGAGGACAGCTTATTATCTTAGATCAAGATAACAAGAGAACAGCAAGAAGTAAAACTAAGGATGGCACTAACAACAAGATGAGCTTAACCTATTACACATTAGTTAGTTTATCAAGAAAAGGGCAGCTTATTATTAGCAAAAGCATATCATGCAAGGATTACATTGCCAACAAGATGGATGATTATTGCCAACAAGGATTGTGCATCCAAATTAACTTGTTAAAAGGAAAATAGAGTAGATAATCCAAATCACTAACCACAAGCAAGAACAGACTGTTACTTCAAATCACTCTCTAAGTCCTTATCACCATCTTGCAACTGTTTGACTAAAAAATTAAATTTGTTTATTCCAAATAACGAGTTGTATGTTCCATTATAACAAAACAAGTTGCATCGTCCCAGCTAGATATTATTAAGATAGCACATCGAATTCGATTAAATTATCTTCTATCAAGGACATACTAGAAGTAAAAAAATGATTACTCTTCAGTTACAGTCAGATAAAAGTTCATCTAAGGTATCAACAGACAGGACACAACACTATCAGCCAACTATTAGTGCATAATAAGACCGTATCATAAGCCATCTAGACATTATCTATATTCAAGAATACCTACAAAACACAGCAACATGTACAGGTCTATATCAATTCCATTTCTAAGTCTACATCAGTACAAAATAATCTACAACCCAATTCGAAAGGTTAAGAAGATCAACAGAAAACAACATGCTGCTAAAACAAAAATTCAGCTCCAAACTAAATCCCAGAGGCAGGCCTCTGTAGGGCTCATATCAAGTGTATGCGAAGAAACCTTCACCGTGGCAGGGAAGAACCCCACGAGGAGGCGTCCCACGCCCGCGGCACCCCTGTTGCGATGGCGAAGGATGATCAGTGAGGGGCTCGGGACGGTAATATGGAAGAAGAGGGGTTGCCTCCCATCCCATATCACCTATGCCAAACCATGCAACAGCTGCTCATCCCGCCGCCCCGACGAAGGGGCACACGACCGGCTAGATCCGCCGCTTCAGTGGAGCTTCCCCAAGAATTACGCCACTCGAGCCTCTCTCTCTGTAATCACAGCCCTAGGACGAGAACGTACCCAACAAAGAAGTGCATCGATCTAAGCAACGCGCTAGATGTCTACGGAATCGGGGGAGGAAGGAGGTGGACTATACCTTGGCCCTCATGGTTGCTTCCTCTCGGCTCTTCTGCTTGGCGCTGCTGCTGCTCCTGCGGCTCCGGCGGCGGCGGGGTGGCGGAAGAGAGTAGGAAGTGGGAGAAATCGGCGGCTGGCTCTATATATGGTGGGAGGGGAAGCGAACCCTAGGAGTGGTCGTGTGGGTTCGAGAATGTGGGCTTTGGGCTTTCGATGGGCCGAGCTAAGAAGGAAGTCAGTTTTTTTTATCAAAACACAGGCCCTCGTCTACACGAAATGAGTTTGAGAAAACAAGTTGAAATACACGACGTCATTCAAAAACAAGTGCTTACTCCATGAGAGCATCATTTCGTTTAGATTCATATATGGTGCAGCACAATTCAACACATGGATGAGGTTTCCCCAGGTCACATTTTAAAAAATAAAATGAAAAATGCTCAGCATTTCCGTACTAGAAGCAATCATAGACACTTTGGATTCCATGTCGGCTCGTAATCCATTTACAATAAATCACAGGTAAAATCGAGATCTTCAAGATGCAAATAAATATATCATAATTCTTTTTTCAGCTTGAATTAAGAAATAAATGTGACAACAGTCAAGGGAACAAGGAAAAGATGGTGTACGAAACCCAGCAGGTTTCCCTACACTGCTGCAGCTTTGTTCTACTATGTCGTTCTTCTTCCTGGAGTGAAGTAAAAGAAAGGGGGATTTACAGATGCCAGTCTACCATCCATGGGGTTTATGGCCTACTATGCAATCATTTGCTGCTGTTCCCGTTGCACTGGTGAACCAAACCGTTGGCATGCGTGTTGCCATTTGCGTGGATCCCATTGCTGCTACTGCCGACATCCTTGCGCTTTAGACTGGGCTTCTTCACCCCCAGATACGGATTGTATGATCATCACTCGCAGATGCAAGCATGTGTGGATTTGCAGGATTCCAGCTTACACAGTTGACTGCGCCAGAGTGGCCAGGCAGAGTCTCAATGAGATCACCAGTGGCCCTATGCCATATATATACCTGCAAATGAAAAAAATAATTGCAGATTATGCATCGATATTAAATAGCTGGGCCAACAAAGTCCTAGACACAAACACAACAAGCTAAATCCTGTCTATTCCATGACAACTCAAGAAGATCTAACAAATTTTAAATGAAAAGGTATGCGAAGTTGCATATTTCTCAGTTTCAAATATGGATGGCATCACTATATGCCTCCATTTCATCCATCAAGGTAACAACTCAATAGTAAAAGTACTTCATTTGGAAGAAATGACTACTTCCAACAGATCAGACTCTGAAGAGTTCATCTGACATCTCTTACCCAGAATTGATCATGAGACTTGTGGTAGAAGTGGCAATGAATATGCTGCATATCAAGACAGCAAGTGCATTGAAATATACACACAGTGCATACCAAATTTTCATGAATTTGAAGAACATGCCTAGACTAGTGCCAACTGCAACAGTTCACTGAGTAATGGCTTATCAGATACAGTATACAAAAGAATAGCATAATGAATTGAGGATGGTAAAAAGGATAACGTGGTTTTGCGTTCACCAGCTGATTTGACTACTCAAAGAAAAAACACCGCATTATTTCACAGCATGACATTTCTCTAGCAGTAACACAAGTTAATAGAGATGCCAAACTAATAAAACAATAAAGAATAAAGTGCACCCACAGTAGACGTTTAATAGTCATAGTTGGCCAAAATACCTGTGAATCTTCACTGCCACTAGCAATAAAAGCCTGCTCAGATCCCCCAAAACAAGACCTTATCACGAACCTGCTGCGCTTATGGCCACTGTACCGGCTGACCCGAATTGGTCCATTCCTTATGTTCCACAAATGGATCTCTTCACTTATAAGATTTACAAGCAAGAAATCACCATCTTCTGATAGAGAAAATGAAATGATAGTACTATCCTCTTCAACTAGTGTCTCCTGTTTTGTCTCCCTATCCAATAAAAGAATTGTGCAATCTCTATGCATGCTTATTATAAGCTTTCCATCTTTTGCTACAGCAAAATCACATGTTTTTGATTGCCTCTGCCCTTTCCAAGAGTCTACTTCTTTACCATCCAAACCCCAAATGCAAAAGTTCTGATCTGTTAGACCACACAATATTTGCTTTCCATCCGGAAACCAAGCACATGATACCAAACCAAGGCCAGGCTTTTCGTAAATATGAATACATTTGCCAGATTCAACATCCCAGCGTCTGATCACTTCTTCCATTCCACATGTGAGAAGCTGGCAATCATCAGGGCTCCAAGCAACCATCATCACGGGTTTCCCATGCCCACCCAATGTATGTTTCACTAATAGCTCCCCATCTTCTTCGACCTATGAATGAAAAGATTACTGCATAAAGTAAATATTGAGAAACAGAAAAGTAAACTTCACATGTTATTGGAATAACAGAAATAGGACATCAAGTAACAGCAAGGGTTTCCCCTACTGTATATTCCTTAAAACAAATGATGGAAACAGCAAGGGCTAAGTAAACTGTGACTCGTGTGAATAAGGGCTACCATGCATGGCTGTGGAATTCTAAGATGAACTGTCAGTAAACAGAGTGACCTACGGACTTAAGTTTATAGAAGCGGCAAGTCTGGGAACACAATAGGAAATCAAAAGCATCAGTAAAATTAGGCAGAGTTCATGCTTTTACATGGGGTACAAAATAAAGAATTAAGGGATAGGCCATTCTACTCGTATACATGAGAAACAGCATAAGTCAGAAGAATAGGCTCGCAAGTTTACCTCCCATATGATTGCAGTTTTATCATTTGATGCTGAGGCTAAGTACTTCCCATTGTTTGAGAATTGGAGAAACCACACTTCATCTCGGTGTGCACGCAAAACCTGTAAAAACGTTTTTACATGTAGATTACTACCAGCAAATTTTCAAGATACAACAACACCAGAGAAGATTATCCTTAATAAATAAGTTCTCTAACTTCAACAGAGGTCTTAACTGAAAACAAACTAACAAAGCATGACGTAGTGATTTATCTTTTCTACTTGGAATAAAATGTTCCATGACATAGAAAAACTTGCTTTAGCTGCATCGTTTTCTCTCATACATTATCAAGACGAGTGGCACCCTGAACTTATGTATACAACTTCCTCGTATACAGTGACATAATGACACAAATCGCTAGTTGGAGTCAAAGAACAAGAAGAGCAACAAAGAAGAGTGAGGGGACGAACTGAACAGATGAGAGAATGGAGCGGGAAAGGGGAAGATGATACAAAGCTGGATCATGCCTGCTGCTTAGCAAAATGCAACATAGTAGTTAAGATGTCCATAACTTTCATTAAAATATTTAATCCAGGCATTCAAGTAAAAAACCCAGAAAAAAGTGTTTCAAGTAATCTAAGTGATGAATCGAGAAAATAGATGACAGTTTCTGTTTGAGCAGCACCACAGAGCAGTACATCAGCGCTCCAGGCAAATAAACAGCTTTGATTTACAACACAACTTTCAAATAAGATAAGGATTAAGCAAACACCAGGTTTTCAATTTGTTTTACGACTACAATGCACCAAGCATAGTTTGTACCTGCAGCGTGCGAGATGGTATCTGATCCTTCCCGCAGTGATGATCAGTGTAGAGTGACAACCCATCAATAGAATTATGGAAGTAGCAAGCATCTCGTTGTACAGTAAGCGCTTGCTCAACTAAATTCTCTAATCTCCTCTCTGGTACCATAACAGTAGGAGGGAGCACCTTCTGCAATTCCTCCAGGAGCTTCAGCCGTGAATTAGAAGAATCGATACCAAGTTCTGAAAAACCATGGAACAGCTGCTGTGGAGAACATGAAATTATACAGCTCGACAGTTCATGCACTCTGTTTCTGTTAACACCAAGAGGCGTGATTTCACTTCGTAAAGTCTTCATAGCACCCATAACATTGTCATTTCTCAGAAGTTCGAAGAATTTTTGCTCCAATATTAAAAATGCAGCAGAATGGACAACATTTTCATCGACAAGTCCAATTTTGTTCAAGGTAGCTACTGCATTATCCCAGTGCCCATCAATCACCTGCTTCCTGAAAAGATTCACCGAGGGGCTGTGCAAAGTTATCCCTGACTCTTCCTCCAGAATAGCCCCAGTTTTTTCATATCCAAGACTATATAGAGCTTTTGTTATTATCCTAACAAACTCTTCCCTCTTAATAACACCCTTAGAACCAACCATAACTTCTTTCCCTTGGGAAGGCAAAGGTCTAGCCATTGTACTTCCCAAAGGATTAGGATATTTCGGAAAAGAGAAACAGTCCCGCAAGATTGCTGATTCTACTGAGGATGTTCTTGCGCGTTTTGGGGGTGGTTCGTCATCGTCAAAACCTCCCATGAAATGTCAAAATCAGCCCATATATTTTTCACTTCTGAAAGGTGATGTTATGCAAGATCCAGATAAAATGTCCCAAGAGCTATGTCGGAGAATGGATATTTCTGCATAGAAGAAACTAAAAGTGAGAATTACGGTTTGTTGAACAAGACCAAGATGAATTTGACATACTACACAAGACAAGGCCATCTGCCCAAGCCCAACTAACAACATTAAAACAACAAGGACAAAGCAAGTTCCAAACTTATTGAGGAATTTAGCAAATAACATCTAGTGAAGATACCAGTTGTGCATTAGAAACAAGGAAAAGAATGAACAGAACTGGCCCTGTTGAATATCAGTGTGGGTTCTCACTCTATATCATTCTACACAAAAAGAAAACTGAAATAGAACTACTACCTTTGAAACAAAGCAATTAGGCTGTGACACACTGAGAAAAGTCATGACAACAGTATCTTCAGCCTGGCTTTACTAAACCACAAGAACATTGCTACAACACGGAGACCAAACATAGTACAAGAAACCCACAACAGCATTTGCTTGCAACTGATCCTAGTAGTCAGATATTATATGTTTTAATATAGCCAAACATACAGAAAAAATAAACTCTATGCATTCAAAGCCATAAACAACCCAGTTCCATGGCAGGGAATTCCAATTGAACCAGTAAGAAAGCACAGTGCCAGTTCTGTAAGTTTTATGCTGCAGACATTCCTAGCTGGGAAAAGTTATCAACCTATGTGACGCCTACAGAAGGTCTAGCAAGCACACTGACATATGTGGGCATATATAAGTTGCAGCAGGTTGTACTAATCCAAACAACAATTATACTGCTGAAGGGTCCGGGTCTCGTAATCTAAGCTTCCCTAGCAAGCCATTCGGTTCATCTCTGTGCATACCAGTCCAAGATAACAGACATGGTCTCTACTGACAAGCAACATAAGCAATACTCTACTACCATCACAATGCTACTTCTCAATGCAGATAATCCCTCCACTCTAATCATTCCATAAGAATCATGGGCTGTCAACCGAAACCATACCAATCGGATCACTTCCAAACAAGGTTATTAAAGGCAACACGGTTAATCCAATTTGCAATCTGCTACTCCAATTATAGTAGACATACTGTTCAATTAATTGCCGTGAACTAGCACCCAGCTGACGCCCCTGTGCAACCTACTCGGCTCGTCTCATAAGGATACTGAGGGCGCAGCAACCTGACGGCAACCGATCATCAAATCCACGCACCCAGAGCCCGTTCCCGAGCAAGTTATCTGTTCACCGTACCTAAGACGCACCGACGCAACAGTACCAGCCGCACGCGAGCGGCGGAGCCCCACCCCACGCGTCAGGCACGAAGCAGCGCGCACGCGGAGCAAGGGTTAGCGATCAGAAGGGCCTGACCTCCAGCCCGGGGCCCGATCCCCACCGATTCGCCGGAGAACAGCCGGAAGAGCCTCGAATCCGCGCCGAATCGAGCGGAATCTCCGGGGAATCGCCGGCGCGCGGGGAGAGGAGGCGGGCCGGCGGTCGGATTGGGTGGGGAAAGCGGCGAGAGGATGAAAGGGAGGGGAGAGAGAGGAGAGAGATGGGAGGAGGGGTGGTGGTGTTTGGCTTGAGGGAGAGGGGAACCGACTGAATAGAAAAGGGCAAGCGATGCAGGGAGGGACACACAGCAAGCAGGCAGGAGGGTAGAAAAACTAAAAACCAGAGGGAGAGAGATGGTACCTTTGTGGATCTCTCCCTAATTCTCCCCTTCTCTCTCTCGAAATGTTTGTTGCTTGGCCTTTGGGTTGGCCTTCCCCTTCACGACGATTCTAGCATTAAAATAAAATGATGATGTTAACAATTACGTATGCCTCGTATCAATCCCACATTCCTTTGTCACTAATAAGTTGACATCCATCTCAAAAAAAAAAGTTGATATAACTGGTCGTGTACTTACGTTATTACTAATGTCCAAATCTTTTAGCAAGTTTTTGTGTGGAGCTATGCAAAATGCCACATATATGCATCGTATTGGACCTTCCATTAGAGTTTTGATAGAGTGCACGGTATCCACTCCGACCATTCATATTATTACGTCATATTTGGGTGTTGTAGTATTTATAAATCATATTGTAATAAAAAGATTAGAATGTTCATTACCAGCTTTAGCTTTTGGTATTACGGTATTCTTAAATTTTGAGGCAGATCGACCTAGAATTCTAACTTAGGTGTGCTATGCCAACACCCTAATATTTTAGACTTAGGATACATTACGGTAATACATTATAAAGATATCATATATCCCAAATTCAAATGTTAGGTTGAAACCAGCATAAGTCCAATATAAATAGTTTAGACTTGTCTCAATTCAATGTTATGAATTCTTCGTATTTTTTATTTGATGTGCTAGAACCGGAAATTTACGTATGTCATAGCATACATGACCCACCCACTCGTTACGCCACGCATCCAGATCCTTTACGGTACTTCTCACGCATTAGCTGATAAGTGGGTTCGGACTCACATGTCGGTGACTATTAATGCATAAACGGTACTGCAAATAATCCTCATCCTTATGTCACTAATTTTGAGTAAATCCGTAGTGTGTTTGGTAGTCTCGAGTATTTTCTATTGTTGTGTGTCATTTTACCCTCCTAATTTGATTATTATGATGTCAATTAATGACATACTAACATTCTATTATCTTAGCTATTTGCTTGTATGTTCTTCATATCATTTGTTTTTCTTCTCTTTCGTCGTTCAATATTTTGTCTTCAGCTTGCAGGACAATGATGTGAAATGTCCTTTGAAATAATATAAAGGAAGGAAAGAAGATTCCTTGTGCTTGCAATTATTCATGTGTATAAATATTATTTTGAGACAGTGTGTAAATCTAATGCGTTATTATTTTTGTGGAAATCTATTGCGTTATATATGTCAAAATAAAAAGTTGGCTCTCTTTGCGCATTGCTTTTGCATTTCGGGCTATAACTCGCACATGGTTGGCTCGGCCCAAATATTTACTGTAGTAGTTGGCCCGGCCCAAATGATCCACAACTGCCTCAAAAAAGAAACATCGTATTACTACTCTGGTTTTTTTCCTCGACAGCATATTCCATAATGGAGATTAGTGAGATAAAAAATAGTGTAGATTCGTAGTTCACGTCAAATAAATGATATTCCTTGATCCTAATTCTTTATTTCCACTTGTCAATCAATATAGGAGTACATGATAATCGTAATCTTGATACAATATTTTTTTTCTTCCAAAAAACTGGTCTGATATGGTACTTCTCGCGGGTGAAGGGGAAGAGCATGGCTCCTCTCCGCTCGTCGACCGCGCCGGAGGCAGGGAGGGAGGGGTAAGTGGTTTACGGACTCCGAAATCTCTATTTTTTTTTTAATTTTCTTTTATTTTATCCTGGTTATTCGCTACTAAATGCTACTAAGTATTCTAACCACTGGGCTATGCATTCGTTAGTATATGCACTTTAGTATCTATTATTGTACAAATCTATTGTCACTTGTCAACTAACAAAACACGAAGATATGGTTTGGTTGTCGCTTATCAACTAACAAAACTAGAAGATTGTTTTGTGCATTACATGGTTCGGGCCTGTCCGAGATCATGCAACAGTGTGGCTGATAGCCTAGCTGCGTATGGGGCGAGTGTTGTACGCTTTGGCTCGAGCCTGTTTATGAGCCAAGCCCCCGAGTTTGTAACTCATTTGGTCTCTGGCGATCTGCCTAGAGGCACTGGTTAATGGAAGTTTACTTCCCGTTCAAAAAAAAAAAAACTAACAAACACAAAGATGACTTGGTTCCCTGTCCCTGTTTACCCAACCAAGAGTTGATCTCCATTTCTTCTGTCATTTTTTTTCATCCATGGTATGAAGGTTTGCGAAAAGTTGAACAAAAAGAAAAAAAAACATTGCTTAAGAAGATCTTCTTACGCAAGTACTCCTTGGTCATATACTCGGGACTCAACTGGCTTATGAGCTGTGGTACGAGTCTTTACTACGTGCTTTGGTACAAGGAAGTCCCGAAATTCGCTTCGGGAATGAAACTCAAGACCTGAGGAGGTGCTCTTGCTACTTGAGCCTCAACCACTATGTTGTAGCCCCTTTGGCCTAAAAATTGAACAACAACCATCAAGAGAAAAAGAATGTTGAAATTTTGATGAAATAACCCAAGAAAAGTATCTAGGTCACAATAAATTGAAGGACCAATACGGCACTATTCCAATCACACTGTTATATGGTTGGAGTTTGATACATGGAATTCCGCAATGACTAAATTATATCCGCACTAAGAGCATCTCTAACAGTTTTCAATAATTTTACTCCCAAAAGACTGGTTTTAGAGAGTTGTTATATCTATTGGGAGTAAAAAAAGACATGCACTCCAACCGTTCCCAACAATCGTTTCCTAAATAGTTCAAATATCCTTTAGAAGAGTAAGAATTAGGTGGCTAAATGTAGCAAACTTTAGACCATGGGTTGGGAGTTGGTAAATTTAGCAACCTCATATAGAGAACGGTTGGAGAATGATTTTTATTAATCACATCCTAAATTTCCATTTAGGAACCTCATTTAGGGAACGGTTGGAGATGCTCTAAGTTGATCATGACTCGTCATCCAATGCAATGCATATTCCTGCTTTTGTTTTCTTTATTTTTACTAATGCATACACAACTTGACCAAGAAATGATGTCCTAATTTCATCAATTAAAAACAAAATGGAGTAAACTTTTGTGATGAATATTAATAATATAATTATTTTAGTTTTTATGATAGAACTATAGTATGTGCATAGTATGTTGGATTTAGTCTAATATTGAATACAACCTTTAAAAAGTCTGGTTATAATTCTCCCTCAAGGCTCCAGTTTGAGTGTAACATAAGAAGTACAGAAATCAACCTTGTATATATTTGAGACTCCTAGAGGGGGGCATACTTCTACGGAAGGCATACAGTTACCAAAGTGAAATTCTTGTATGCAACCAATGGGGAGACTTGGCGTGAACAACTAAAAAAGAGATTGTCTGGTGGATGTGCTGTGAGCATCCATTAATCCGACCCCATATGTTTGTTGCTCACATATACACATGTGTGTGGTTTGGTGACCGGTTTCTGTTAATTCGTATGTGACCAATCCACCGCACGAACAAACATGATCGGTCCAACAATCTCATATTAACTCCTACCAGAAAGGCCAAAGTATAAACCAAAAGGCACTGCTCACCAAACTACGTAGATACATCACCTAAACTGGCAAGACTTCACTATTAGAGTTAGAGGCCATGGACTCCCCAGCTTAGTTGGAGAGTAACCAATGCCAAATATGGACCTGGTTGGGGGCGGGTCCAATGCAGAGAGACAGTTTAAACAAAGGAAAATAGACTAAAAAGAGATTAGGCAGCTTAGAGATCATTAGCTGTTTTGATTTTAAGAAAAAGGGAATAAAGCAGTAGTTTTATTCGAAACTCATGAGAGAACTGCAGAAGATTAGGCTACACTCTTGATTATAAATGGGTTCTGTCATGAATTAAAGCTGTGTTGATTCTTTTGACACCATTTTGCTTTCTTATCGGAAAAAATAAATCAACTGAGCATTGGCTTTGCCCTTCAATTGTCAGTCGAAACGGTCGGTTGCCCATGCTCCACACCTGCATTTTTAAATTCTATATTAAGGACCATCAGGCGGTAAAAGTAGTACAACTCCGGGGCTAAGAAATCTTTAAACAGAGGCATGTACACCGATAACAGATTAAATCAGCTCCCGGCCAATTTATGGCAGATCAGCGGGAAACTGAAAATATTCACGTGACAGAGGTTGCTAACACTGCCACGACCTAGCAGCAAATTAGCGCATGACAGGAACAGCCAACAGCATATTAGAAGGGTAAACTTTAGCACAAAGATTTTGCATTCATGTTGGAGCACAGCACATATACCATTAAGCGCATTTCCAATAATCACAGAACACGTCAGATTGTCATATCGTTCATAACCCAACTCGGTCAAACAACCATACAACTTGTTTCTGGGGTAGTGAAGAAATGTACACTTTTTATCAACACTTTGTGTCAGGAACAATCAAAGTTGCTCTTACAGTCTTACAGGAATGCCTCCAGGATTTCCAGCATATCCAGATCACTGTTTATGTGTTTGCTAACTCAAAAAAGAAAGAAAAAAACAAACCTTTTTAGATGAAAAAAGGGAGGGGGAGAAGAAAGTTACAAACAAATAATTTGAGAGGTGTATTGCAATATTCTATATTACTAACTAAAGAATCAATATGTATCGACGATTCAGAAAAATTACTGATCAGCAAGTTATATTTAGTTTGTCCCATAGCCATGTGGATGTGACTTTTGCCACCTCCATGCGATTGACAGGCTCTCCTTGAGGTCGGTATATTGAGCAGTCCAGTTGAGCTCCTTGTTGATCTTTGTTGGGTCACTGTATACTTCAGCATAGTCTCCCGGCCTTCTGCTGAGGTACCCAATCTTGATATCAATACCAGTTGCCTTCTTGCAGGCATCCACAAACTCCTTAACTGAACGACCTGAACAAAAGACATACAAAGTATCAGAGAAAGCCGTGTTGATGGCAAATGAGATATATGTGAAGACTTAAGAAATCATTTGATATAAAAGCTTCAGTTACTCGTACTGTTTTATGCATAAAATATACTTATTAGCATCCCTGCAGACTTTTGTGTGTGTCGATAAGACTTGTGGTCCCAGATTAAATGGTTACAGGTCTGTTGATGCCAAGTTACCATGTAAAATTGTAAATTAAGTAACATATTTATTAAAAACTGTACTGAAGAAGCTATCCATTCACGAGTACAGAATTGATGGCATTCAAGTAAATGATAAAACTGTGTCTTGCCAAACCTCTTCCAGTCCCAACATTGTAAATGCCAACTTTTCCAGGCTCTGCCTTGTTGAGTGCTTTCACATGGGCATCAACTAGATCTGTGACATCAATGTAGTCCCTTATGCAGGTTCCATCTGCTGTAGGATAATCTGTTCCTTTAACCTAAAAAAGTAAAAAGAGATCATGCTCATGCATACCCATCAGTTCCATCTTGAACTGTACTTCCATAATAAAGTGCTATGCTAGAACAAGCATGATAATTCGACATGCAGCAGTAAACTAGCTTATTTTCTTTCACTCCACAGACATTGCTACAGTTGAAGTACGAGGGGGAATCACCTTCAATCCTGAAATGACTCCTAATGCTGCATCAAAGCATGCCCCAGATATCCGACCATGCTCTCTAAGTTCTGGCCTAGGAGCTTCACCTAATCTTCCCTCAGGGTCAGATCCAATAACATTAAAATATCTGGCACAGAAATTGATATGCTAATTAAAATCAGTTTCTGAGTGTTCAGAAGTCCAGGTCTTAATCAAGCAAGGGAGAAACAAATTACCTTAAAATCATGACAGCCATATCCGTTCTCTTCGAGAAATCTAATATGATGTCCTCCGACATTTTCTTCGCTTTTCCATATGGATTGATTGGAAACTATATCAAGGGAAGAGGTAAACCGAGTAAGACTAGATGAACAGTATGCCCTATTGCTTGCACAGGAAAAAAAATGCATAATACAATAAGAAAGCTAAATGACGTAATACACCAAAACATAATATAATAGTACATCTGTGACATCAAGTTCTTGACATGAGTACCTGAGGCGTGGCTTCTGTAATAGGCATCTTCTCTGGTTCTCCATAGGTAGCACATGTACTGGAGTAAATAAGGGTTTTGACTCCATGAAGAGCCATAGCCTCCAGAACAAGTAAGGTGTTTGATGTAATATTGTGATAGTACCTGTTAAGTTGTTGAGACTTGAGAAACATTAGAGAAGTGTCCTTTTAAAACAGCTTTGCTTAGAACATTAGTCAATAGCCATGTCCAATTATTCATATTTAGCAGTGATCATAGAACCTACAAATATATGACAATGCAACATTATATTGTCACATGCCCCTACCAATCCCTTTCCGGGCCATTGTACTTTTGCACACAAGATTGCATAAAGGAGTAAAAGGTTGGATGTTCTCTCAAGATTTTATGTTGAATAGAACAAGGAGATCTTCAATCTAACTGAGTGTCAACCTGACACAGGTAACGACTTACCTAAGAGGTTCCATTGTGCTCTCACCCACATACGCAACAGCTGCAAAGTGCATCACAGCATCAAATGCATTTTCAGCGAATATCTTGTTAACCTGAGAACAAGTTAAGTGGAAAGCAAGACTTTGATTGTAATTGTAACACCATAAATAAACAACATGCAGACAGAGCATAAATGAGGATACAGATTTCTGGTCGCCCAAATCAGCATAGATGAATTGGAGTCTCCCAGGCTGCGGAAACAATTCTTGCAGAACCTTTACTGCTCCCATGTTTCCTCTAGAAAGATTATCCTACAAGACAAGCCAAGCGGTGCATAAACAGAGAATATTTAAGGAACAAACAATTCATACACTCGATACAAAGGAAAACTTAATTACCACAATAGTAACACGATAGTTATCCTTTAAGAGCCTCAAAGCAGCATGTGATCCAATATAACCAGCTCCTCCTGTTACTAAGACATGGGTAACCCCAGGTTCACGGCGAGAGAACTGCAGCAATAAATGCAACATGGTCAGATTTACTGTTGCAAATTGATGTACACTATTCTACCAATGTGGTCTATTTGAATCTGCAAGAACATAAAAGTTTGATTAAAATTTAACAACCCAGCATTATTTGTCCAGGTTTCTTGGCTACGAACTACGATGAGATAAGTACAATCTTATAGCTGAAAAGCTGCAACTCTCATGATGCTACTAAAGCTACTCAGACCTCAACTGCCACAACGAGCAGTGGCAATGGTAACAAACACATGTTTGAAGGATCAAGTTGGACCATGACCTAATGTAAAATCAAAGACTATTGTATGGAGGCACGTCACTTTCGTCATCTGACTTTTAGCACTACCATGAGAAGGATTGAAGATACAAGGGTGTATTCCATATATCAAGCGAAAGGATACGTTCTGCTGAATTCCTACATGCTACAATTGCTTGTTGCTTTGTACTACAATATCTTAGTAGATGAAGTGCATATCAAGAAAACACAAGGAGAGAGATGCTCAGAAGAGTTTAAAAAGGTAGTAGATTAATAAAGTAGTTTAAGTTAAGATATTGAACATGCATTAAATATGATTAAGAAAAACGTATCAAAAGGAATATGATTAGGAAGAAAGGTAAACATGGACATCTTACCACACTACTGCCACCAAAACCAGGAGATTGCTTCAGAACAAATACACAGAGTGCTGTGACGATTAGGGCAGCAATGAATTTCCCAACATTATGAGGCTTCCGCCTTCCATCTAAGTACTCCATTCCTATCAACAAAAGAAACAAATAAACAGAACAGCCATACATTCAATCATTACAAGTGAAACAATTATAATCCGGTATATGGATATACATATGACCTAGCCATTGTTGATAATGTGCAGTTAAGAGTACTGTGGGTTTGACCTGAAATGTGGTCTTAGCACAGCAATGAAGGTTTGCTAAAAGATTAATCAAACAAAATAGATATGGATGTATATATTCAGTTGACTTGAATTCAAATATACCTAATAGCTTTAGCACAACTTGCCTGTCTTTCTAGTAACCGAAATCGTAATGAACACATAAAAAGCATTACTTCAGGCAGAAGACATGGATCGTTTTGAATAGCTGAAAGGAACTTTTGCTCACACGCACTCCACAAACAAAACTACAGCCAGAAAAAGATGCTAGCTGCCATATGAAACAACTGTTCCACTCATAGTTATGCATATATAGCACTTTTGAAAGCCAGCATGTGCTTGTACACCAAGTGAATCCCGTTGCAGGCAAAGATTGACAGCTTTTCGAGTGGAATGCTTAAAAATTCATATTCTTTCATGGAACATGCATTGGAAGGACAAACTAACAAACATAAAGAAAGGCCAGTGCTGGTGGGTACACATGCTTAAGAGCCCTTGGGAGTCAAAAAGGATGCTGCTAGATATATATATCTAAAGCAACAGTAATAACTGAGACAAGGGGCATCGAGATCTACCAGCCCTAGGCAGGCTTGGCCTCCTGTTTAAAGGGGTCATGTAAGAACTCTTCTCCTTGAGACGAGGTGGCTAGAGCAGAACCCCTACTCAGATACCGTCACCACGATTGTCCAACCGGAAAATATAACCTGCAAAACCATCACATGGCATGCATCAATCACAATAGTACAGAACCATTCAATGTCCTGAAAATACACAAAAATTCAAACAGCCGCAACAGGACATGCAATTCAAAAAGGTCAAGAACAGCATTGCAATTCAAACAAAAACCGTTGATACTGGACCTTTCTGCATCAATCTGGGCAAAGCCTGATCCAGAAAAAGGCGAATTAAGCAGCAGAAAATGTCAAGCATTCAGGGATCAAGGGATTCCACCAAATGAACTCATAATCTAACAGATCCAGAGAAAGCAAGCGGAAACACATAGCGAGAGAACCCAATATCTGCCCTTTTCGCCAAAAAACAACCGAGGCGGCAGACAACTCAAACAACCAATCCCCAAAGCCGCACACCAATGACCGCGCATGGGATGAGACACCGCAATTCCTCAGCTAAAACGCATCAAGATCACGCCTTTACTACCCAGTTCGGTCTAAAGTCTAAACGCCGCAACCTCCCAGCAGAAAGAACCTCGGGCAAGGAAACGCCTGATCCAACCCAGCAAGGAGCAGTAACCGTGGAGCCCAGATCAAGAAACTAACCGCGAATGCCGTAAGGTCCCGCCTTTTGGAGCGAGGCAACGACCGTAGCAGGAGCTCACCGTGCGGGTGGGGAGAGAGAGAAGGGAGGCGGGGAGGTGGCGGGGCAGGAGAGAAGCCGGAGGAGAGAACAGGGAAAACGGGAGAAGGAAGGGGAGGAAGACGGGGAGGTCGTTGGGCTGTTGTTCTTTTGGACCGGGTCGGGTTTGTTTGGTTTTGTACAGAGAAGACGCAAAAGTCTTTGCTTCCACTCTCTCTCTCACTCTCTCTCTCTAGGAGGTGCACACTCACTCTCTCCTTCTTTATAATTTCTACGCAAATTGATTACAAATTGTTGCGAATTATTTTTATAATGAATAAAATTTGTTAAAAGTTGCTGAGAATCTTAATGTGTCACCTGCAAACTTTTTGTGACGGGTTACTGGCAACGCTCAATACAGCTGAAGAATGGAACTTTGTTTTCTTTATTAGACGTGGTATGTCAAATTGTCAGGTCCTTGAAAAAGCAGAACTGTGAGGAGTCAATATCTAATTGATCGGATGCGAACTGGACACCCTGATATGGTGCACATGTTAGTAGAATGTTTGCCTTGTAATGAAAATCCTTTGATCTAATACCGTACCAGTGATAAATTCGAAGGCCCTGTATGAAGTAGGATCAGTCAGAGTAGCTTCTTCAATACAGAGATCAGGGAAATGTAGACCATCCACCAGCTGCAGAAATGTTAGCTCGTGTATTTTCAGTCCAATCAGTCATGCATGTGGAATCTGAACTGTTCTACAATGTACAATAATTGTAGCCTCGTCTTTATCCAGTATCTCACGACCTTAGCATTTTTCTAATCCAGATTGGCGCGCTCATTAGGAGTTGAGCAGCAATGCATGTGGGATTTAGCACTGTGGGGCACCTCAAATGCATGCATTCCCTGTTGATGGGTTTGTTGTACATGTACAGACATGCCACAAAGCCACATGGTTCCTCATATGAATCAATGGATTCGACACTTATGGGGCATCATGTGGCCATTACAAGGTCCAGGTTGGTTTGTGGTGTCTCGGACTCAAGGTGAACTATGTATTTCCCAAATTGCAAAAATAAGAATTTCATGTTGTTCCACATGCATTGTGGGTTTTGCTCACATTGATGGTTGGACCAACTTGTTAAACTACTTCAATTTCTAGGAGTTGAAAGAAATATTCACGTGTTCTAGTAGAAAAACTTCCAACAGAATAATATATGCATTTTGTTTCTAAAGAAATAGTACTATGCAAATTTACCTAAAACACTGCATATCACATTATTATCACTCTTCTTTTGCCAAAGGGTGGTATGTACTGAAAGTTAGCCACCAATTAGGTGTATTTATAATTAAGATGGTGTCAACTTGCAAACTTTGCATGTTTTCATCATCCAATGGCTCGTAGTCGTACACCGTACCAACAAATAGTGATAGTCGAATCAAACCACATTGTTGCAAAGTTGCTTTGATCCATGAAGGTTGTGCATTTGAATAAAAAACTAGGATGATTCGCTAGTTAGAAGATGGACAAAGGAATGTGGCAGAACGGTGAAGCCACTTGATTAATTCTCGCTTGTTTATTTGCGCAATCAGTCATCGGGCCAGTTGCTGCCAAAAAGCCTCGTGCGTAGGCAGCTGACAACCCCGGAGTAGCACAACAAACAATTGCTTCGAATGGGCTTTGTTTGACCTCAAAAAGAAACATGCTGTCCTACTATTGACATGGGTTTTGGATTCTCCAAATTTCAACTGGTTCTTGTTTCTCCCTGGTAGTGTTTATCTTGACGAACGAGAAACAATTTGTTCAGAGCTAGAGAGGACGCAGTAATTTTAACAAAGAAAAAGAAAGAATATATACCCCGTAGTACAGGAACATGAATAACTGTATAGTACTCCTATGCGATATGGAATTATGGATACGTCCAAGATACGGGCAAAGCCTGTTGACAAGTCTACCCGAGGAGGAGGAGCGGCCCCTGAGCTATTATCTCGCTGCCTCGTGGGCCCGCCCAACCCCGGTCACGGTCCCACGGACACCGGTCGAGAAAAATCAGGAGACAAGTCTGAACCGAGGAGGCGAGGACAACATCCCGGCCCCGCGGGACCCACGTGTCAGTCAGCCGGCTCTCTGCTCTGCCTCTGCGCTTCTGACCTTGCTCCCCGCTAGCGTGCTCTGCTGCTACGGCTACGACGCAGCTTTCCCCATCGCCATTTCAAAATTCAAACCCTCCCCAGTTTCTCTCTCTTCCGCTGCGCAAGGGAGGAGGTCTCCTCGTCCTCGAGGCAGTCGCGTGGCGTCTCAAAATCCGTGGAGGAGCCCGTAGAATAATCCGCGCGTGGGGTGGCCGCGATTCTTCTCTCCGGGCGAGGCAAGCATCCGAAGCTCCCCTTGTCTCCATCCTCACTTCGCTGTTCGATTTCCTTCTTTATTATTGAGTAGACCGCCACTGCTAGCTACTGCTCGTAGTGTTAGTGCTACTATAGTTTCTTTGGGGTGCGCGGGGTTCAGGTCGCTCCGGTCTCGAATCGGCGGTAGTCGAGGCCGCGGTTCCCTGTTCGAGTTGAGCTGAGCTGTTCCGCGGAGGGGATTCGAGGTCGATTTGTGCCGAGCGTCTCAGCTCATTGCGTAAGCCGGTGAGTTTGAAGCTGTAGTTGGGGGGAAGGGAAAGACTCGGGAGGGCGCTCCTGACTGTTGAGTGCGCTCTGAGCTCAGATTCATATTTCGCCTCCAGATTCGTCAGATATCGGAAGGCACTCTTGAGCTGCTCTGCAGCCTTCTGTGCTTGGATGGGAGGTAAGTTTTCTCAACCGTGTTCCTTATCAGACAAGGAACGCGCAGGTTACACTTCAATAGGCCGAAAATCCTGGACATTTTTGCTCTAGATGCCCATTGCTCAACAAGTTTTCGGTTTTGATATTTTTTTTCCACATTTTCATTTTTTTAGTAAGTTTTAGTACTACTTAGGGAGGAGACAGATGTTGCTGTGCTGCTTAGGCTCTAGAATGCTCGTTTGCTGCTGATTATTTTGTGGCAATGAGGCTGCTGCTTTGTGCACATTTCTTCAAGGGATGATTTTAGTTCTTTGTGGACTTTTGTCTTGTTCCCTTTAGTGCATACAGGAGAACTGGACTAGTAATGAGGCCGGGGAAATGGTGTTGTTGTTTGTATTCCTTGGCTGTGCTCATTTCTCTTGTGGAAATCGTGAGGCTGGTTTTTGTCCGAAAAATGTATTGCATGTCCAGAAAGAATTAACAATCCAGTGATTCAGGTTCATGCGGTTACTCAAACTTTGTGGGTACCAATAACATCATGATTCGAAACTTGATAGCTCAGGACTTTAGTCTCTCGTTGCTTCACAAACACTGCTGTGTACAGGTGTACAGGGATAGATAAAGTTAGTTTCATCACTAACATGCTACCTTCTTATAAGTACCTAAAAGGACTTCGTGGTAGCCAGAGAGACTGCTTAACCTCAAAAGTGTGGATGGTCTGTTACAGTGTTTAATTAATGCTACATGCATACAATTAGTTATACCGACTTTTCGTTAAGCTCTGGGCTTGGTAAATTTATTTTGTACATTGTGGGACTAGTGGGGAGTACAAACGGACACCGAATTCTCTACAGTACTCTATATTCCTATTATGTTGTGATGACATATATTAGTAGCGCTTTCCTCATTTGTTTTCAGGTCATATACTACTATAATGATGTACTGATCATGTTCAATCGCCATCGCGTGTTTAGTACAGGGATAGACACAATCAATTTCCTCGCTAATTAATGCTACTCTCTTAAGTCTTAACGGATAAAATGGCATAATATAAGAAAGTAAGAAAGTACTAGTAGCTAGAAATGGAAGGGACTGCTCAAGGTTAAAAATGTAAGTGGCCTGTCGTGATGATAACTTCTCGGTCAAGTACTGAATTTTATGAATTTATTCTATACATCATGAGACCATATATAGGAGTTTGAAAATGGATGCCTGATTCTGTGATTCAGTTGCAGAATCACTCTACAGTATTGTTCATTCTCATATTGTCATGGTTTCTACATACAGTTAGTAATGGATTTCCTGGTTCGTTTGCAGGTCACAGCACTAGAACATTGTACTGATCAAATGCAGTCATATTTGCATGGTTAGTACTCGGAGTGTTGTAATCTTTGGGAAAGATGAAGGAGGATATCATGTTTGACAACCAAACAAAGCCATGCAGATCAAGGGTTGACTCCAAAAGCAATCCCAATCCTCTTAAGCCCAAGTTTGGATCCTCATGGGGTTCCCAAATTGTCAAGGGGTTCACAACTGATAAGAAAACGAAGAAGGCAGCAGCCATTGCAAGCAAGAAACCACCTCTTGCAAGTGTTGAGAATGCCAATCAAACTAACCAACAGATACCATACCACTCCAGGGTTAAGAGGTCTCTTATTGGGGACTTTCCTTGCTCACCTGCTGGTGCTCAAGTTCATCCCCATGCGTTCGATTGCCACAGTATCAGCTCCCCAGCATCTCGTGACCTTTTCCTTGAGTTGGACCATCTCAGGGAACAACTACGAGAATCAAAAGAAAGGGAATTAGCATTAAGATCAGAGTTGAGGCAATGCAGAGAAAACTCGAGAGTTTCAGAACTTGAGAAGGAGCTTGATACTAGGAAGAACGAAATTGACCAGCTTGCACGACTCAATACTTCATTAGAAACTGAGAAAGCAAGCCTTTCTGAACAACTATCAGCTCTATCTTCTATTGTGGAGCACCATGAAGAAAATGAAAGATTGGATGGTCATGGCAATAAGGGGCCTCATGTGGATGGGGACAGTGCACCTTCTTCAGGAAACTTGGAGTTTGAAGTTGTTGAATTACGCCGGTTAAACAAAGAGCTTCAGTTTCAAAAAGAAATCTCGCAATTAAGCTCTCTTCAGCTGAGTCCAAGTTGTCTGGCCTTGAGAAGAATGCACAGGTACGATTTATTGAACTTGATTATTTCTATTTGTGAGAAAAACATTCAATTAACTTTTTCCATATACTACAAACTACTGTCACCAGAGTGATATAGTTGCCAAGGTTCAAGCTGAGGCCTCATTGTTGAGGCACACAAATGCAAACCTGAGCAAGCAAGTTGAGGGATTGCAAATGAGTCGGCTTACTGAGGTTGAGGAGCTTGCTTATCTTCGGTGGATCAATTCATGTCTGCGCCATGAACTCTGTAACTCAGATCAGGCAGCTAGAACAGTGATTGATTTAGATTGTAATGGTGGCATGGCTTTCAATGATGATGATGGTGATGAAGGAGGCACAATCAATACCGAGGACTGTTCTGATAAAAAGTTCAGCATTGCAGAACGTATCAAGCAGTGGTCTCAGAATGAAAAAAATTGTCAGGGATCCAAAAAGGAAGCACTTCTTGATAGGGCATGGATTGAAGCTACAGAGGCACGAAGCCCGACACGTAGGCACTCACTTGGTGGACCAAAGGGATGCGCGCAAGACTTCAGTATCATGAAAAGGCGGCAATCTGACACCTTTTTAGCCTTCCAGATGCAACAGATGAATCAGTCTTGTCTAGTAAGGATATGACAATCAAGGAGAAGCGGGACCTGCTTGTGGACAAATATGATTTTGGTCGATCTGAAAGTGCAAGATTTGATTTTGGCAAGTCAGAAGTAAGCAAATCTCAAAGTCTGGACACTGAAAAGCGAGCACTGCGTATACCTAACCCGCCACCAAGACCTTCTGTTTCTGTGTCAAATTCTGGCCCATCAAATGGATCAACTGTAAACCCACCCCGGCCACCACCACCACCTCCTCCTCCAAAATTTGCCACAAGGAATACTGGAGTCATGAAGAGAGCACCGCAGGTCGCAGAGCTCTACCATTCACTTATGAGAAGGGACTCAAAAAGGATACTTCCAGTGGTGGGATCTGTGAAGCTGCTAACTCCGCGAATGTGAGAAGTAGCATGATTGGTGAAATCGAGAACAGATCGTCCCATTTGCAGGCTGTAAGTATGCAATCAATCTAGCTTGCTAGAAATCTGATCATCATGCAGATAACAACAATCAGCTGGTTCTTGCACTAAATGTACATTTTGACTTGTTCTTCCATTTTCAGATCAAGGCAGATGTTGAGACTCAAGGTGAATTTGTGAAATCGTTGATCAAGGAGGTGACTAATGCAGCCTACAAAGATATTGAAGATGTGGTCGCTTTTGTGAAGTGGCTAGATGATGAGCTTGGCTTCCTGGTACGTATATTCTATTATCATTATTTTCTGAATATTTTTTTTCAGTTGCAACAGAACTTAAGCTGTTGTCTTATTTAATTGCCTCACATGAAGGTGGATGAGAGAGCAGTATTGAAGCATTTTGATTGGCCTGAAAGGAAGGCAGACACTCTACGAGAGGCAGCTTTTGGCTACCAAGACCTGAAAAAGTTGGAATCAGAAGTTTCATACTACAAAGATGATCCACGCCTTCCCTGTGACATTGCATTGAAGAAAATGGTTACAGTGTCTGAAAAGTATGACCAAGTTATCTAAGATAGATATGCAGTGAATATGCATAAAGCATATAATATTTACCAGCAAAGTAGTACAAAGTACTGAGAATTTTCTTGGTATTCTTAATGCAGGACTGAAAGAGGCGTCTACAACCTTCTAAGGACACGAGATGCTCTGATGAGGCAGTGTAAGGAATTTAAAATTCCTACTGACTGGATGCTTGATAACAATCTTATTAGCAAGGTAAATGTTCTGTATTGGAGTCTCCCTCTGTAACCTAATGATAATTGGAAAAAGCCTTAGTCAGGATACACTGCTTCACTGGAATAGATCAGAGCTTGTTGCAGCGTTATTTATATCTATACTTTATGTCCTTGAAGAGATATGCAGTAATTTTATCTAGTGTCCTACAGAACAGCAACATTAGCCTCCCCAAGCATCTATCTTATTTGCTTGTCAACAGTCTTGATGCCAGGAAATCCTGTAAAAAACTTCTGGAATATTGGAGAATCCTCATCTCTTTTCCTGATGACTGCAGATAAAATTTGCTTCGGTCAAATTAGCGAAAATGTACATGAAAAGAGTCGCTATGGAACTTCAATACATGGGACCTCTGAACAAGGATCTGGCTCTAGAGTACATGCTGCTTCAGGCTGTGAGATTTGCCTTCAGGATGCATCAGGTAAAACTCAATATAGCAATTAGTACAGAACTGGCAAAACCATATCTTATGATATTGGTGAATTGTACATCTGTTTCCCTCATGTCCTTATATGTAGGAAACTCTAGCTCTAACAAGTTTGAGCACATTATTCAAATCTGCACATGTTCTTAACTCCACGGTAATTTTCCCAGTTTGCTGGAGGTTTTGACCCGGAGACCATGGATGCATTCGAAGAGTTGAGGAATCTCGTTCATGTCAGGAACAGCACCCAGTAGCTTAGGATGTAGCGCCACAATCTGGAGAATGTAGCGCTAACAAAGTATTAATTTCAGGCTTACCCTCTCAGTAAGCATAACAGTCAGTGTGTTGGGTTTTGGTTATGTGATGTTTGTGGCATATGTGTGTGTGTATGCATTGTAATATATACTCCTATGTGCGTGTAGTGGGCTGAAGTGACCTGCTGGAGCTTGTAGGATTTTGTAGCTACCTTGCTGCTGGAAAATACGAAATGCATTGGAACATGCTTTGTTTGGTGAGCACTGAGCAGTGCCGACTGCCGAGTACTTGTTGAACTGTCTGAATCCATGCTTGATCGAAAGCGTTCGTACGAGGAGTCATGACTCATGAATGGCTTCAGAATTTTTCTTGCTGCAAACCATGTCCATGGTATGTCCCGAACATGCGTCGGTTGATCCAAATATTTTTGTGCAGTAGTAGTATACTGTATTTACCTAAAGTTATTTCTGTGACAAAAAATGTGAGTAACAAATATCAACATGGTTGCAAAAAAAAGACACCCTTTGTGAAGCCTAAACCCGCAGACGGGAAGGGCAATCTCCATCTCCTGAATCACCACGATTCCACCGCCGCCTGCCGATTGATTTCCGAATTTAGTATTTCTTCACCCTCCCCTGGCTTCGCGCGGGATGAGGTTTCCTTCGACCCTTGCGCTTCAGCTGTTGCTGCCGCCCGCTGCCCGTCGCCGACCACTGGATCGCCCGCCCTCCACCAACCCCGGCGCCTCCCTTCTTCCGCCACCCGCTTCCGTGGCCATCTCGGAGTGGGACGAAGGAGCTTGTTGCGGAGGCCAGGCCTTCTGCTTCGGCAAGTCCGCCGCGCTGCCGCCGCCGCATCGTCAGAAGGTACCTTCA